>JARFJB010002452.1:0-212500 GCA_036346205.1 Vesta saturnalis
TTGCTTTTCAATCAGAAACTTGATTTTCTAGCTAATACCATTTTCTATCTAATACCAATTTAAAAAAAATCGTGTGGACGGGTTCCAAAATCGAGTTTTTTGGAAATATTTCGAAAATGACAGAATTTTCGAAAAAATTGCAAAAACACTTTTTGTGAGAAATTTTATTTTCTATCTAATGGTATTTCCACTTTTTGAATATGTTAAGTAGTTCCGGAAGTAGTTAGGAAAAATTAGTTTTTTAAAGTGACGGTTTTTTGCTAATATATTGTAAACCGTTTGTTGTACAGAAAAATTATAGGGACAAAAAATACTCACAATTATATTACTAATCATATTAAAAGGAAAAAAAATCTAAAAAAATAAGAATTTGCAAAAGGAGTACTTACCCTCTTATTTTATCCCTTTCCCCATACCCCACTGACCCCAAAAACAGTTTTGCTTTGACAAAAAAAATTCAGGTTACTTAGACAAAGACTTAGATATTAAATCACTTAATTATTTCTTTTGTGTATATTAATAGGTCATAATTACAATTATAAGTATATATTTTTTTAAATATTTATTCGAATATAAGAAACTGAAAAGTCAATGTATTTTACAGACTTTATATGCCTTTAATAAGTATGATACTGACCTGTCGCTGTCAAGATATTCATCTATCCGATATTCTGGGACGTACTATAGAGTTGTGTAGCATTAAATAGACTGTTTGTATGTGAAATTAAGTTTCGTTCCATGGTTCATTTTTCATATATGCAGCATAATCCGTATTCTTAATAAATAACAAACTATTATAAACATCGTATAAGTATTTGCAATTACGATTATATTACATTCAATTTCGCCATTAATAAAAAACGTCTCATTTTAACGGTATAAATATGTTGAGTATATTGATTTGTAAGAGCTGCATAACGGCCAAGTAAATAAATATTGAAAACGTATACAGTAGTTTTAATTATGTGAAACGTAGCCATTGCATGTACTTAAAAATAACTGAACTGATTTGTAACGGTTACTCAAATAAAATTGCTGTTGATTTAAATCAGTCGATTATACACCGATATAACGCACAATAAGATAAAAACGGTTGGCAGCTTTGTTTCTAACCACCTACTCTATAAAACGATCGACAATGGAAAATGCAAGAAGACTTCGTTTAATCATTCTAATAGAATTTATTTAAAAAATTGTATTTGTGCGTAATGGGTTAACGAGGATTATATGAATATATGTATAAGAACTATAATATTTGCCTTATCAGTTTAATTAAACAAAGTGCTCGCCCCCGCGAATGTTATATGATAAAATACTTCTAAATCATTTCCTGCTTCTGCTCCACCAAAAAGAAAAGGAAAATGTACTGCATCTATTTCACAGATATGAAATCAGAGAGGAATTAGTTCCCAATTAAAAATTAAATTGCGGATTAGAAGTCTTAGATCGTTGATAAGTTACTATGGACTCTTTTTGCAATGCACTAACAAATAGTTTTTTTTAAATGGTACCTAAACAGGTTTAGCAATTATCGAGGAAGTTCAAGCAACATTATTATACTAATGACGTGAGACAATGTTTTAAAAAACTTAATTTTTGTTGACGATCTTTTGTCTATACGGTTACGATGCTGTTGTCTGCATGTATTACATAGAAGTTCTATGCTCTTCCGCCCTAACTGTTAAAAACGTTTAATTGTCATTCGACATTTTTAAGATCCTTTAAAGAATTTTTTTGCCCCAATTACTGTATCGCCAGAGAATATACCGAAACATCAGTCATCTCTTCTAGAAGATCCAAAACTAATTTAAAATGAGTGATAAGTGGATTTAAAGCTCATGCTTTAGATGGCCATCTTGTGTCGATAAATCCTTTAAAGTAATATTTAACGTATCTTTTAGTTTACTCCATCGTACCGTGGAATGCGCAAAAAATTAAACAAATTTTGAATAGTCCCGGAAAAGGTACTTATTTTGGTACTAACTGCAGCACTGTGTAAATCTACTAAATTCAAGCTATGTTCCGAGTATGGGACAAATCTTGCGGTAGGATTTTCTTGCAATATCCTTGCCTGTGCGTCTTGATATTGCCATATTAGCGCCATTATCATAGGCCTGTCCCCTAATATTTTGAATTTAAGGTCTAATTCCTGCAATATTATTTCAATAGTATTGGGCAATGCATATCCAGTTTTTTCTTTTACCTCAATACACATTAAAAATCTCTCTTCAATTGAACAAGCTATCCCATTTTCTTCTGCATACCTTATTACTAATGAAAATTCTTCTGATTTTGGTACATCAGGAGTTTTTTACATGTTTTATTCTTGTAACAATTTCATTTTTAACGACATAACCAGCAATTGCAATAAGTTCATTTTGAACCTTTGGGGAAACGTATTTATTGAGATTTGTGGAATCTTATGTTGTTTAAGTTCAGGACCGTACTACAGATCCACACGAAGGTTCGTTATTTTTGACACAGAATAATTATTCCCATCTAAGATTCGTTTTAATGCATGTTTCCATCTTTCAGTTTCAGACATTATCATTTTTTTAATCTCATCTGTTAAAAACTGTTTTTTACGCAAATTAATTTCAAATCTTCATAAATCAATAACACATGTTTTATGAGCCATAGAATTTTCGTGAAATTTTACCCTGATGCCAATATTATGCCAATCTCTAAATCCAGTTTCCTTTGTCGAAAATTGGCTACTTTCTGCTCCAAATAATAGGCATGGAAAACAATAAACAACATCCCGTTCTATGCAATAAAACAGCCATTTACGTTGAATAATATTCAAATTTAAATTTTGTAAAAGTATTTTTTGAAAATTGCCCCTTTTTTACTAATAGTTCTAAAAATGCTTTATCCCTCTTCTAATTTACTGGATTGTTATAATTTATTATTTCCAATTCTAATAAACTACTATTACTATTAGCACTACTTCTTCTACTAGTTATCTCATCGTTCTTTCCTACTTCTTCCGAATCAGAGGTTACCTCAGTTTCCTTGTTGTTTACTTCAGTTTCTATTACATTATTTTCTTCTGTGAAGCACTTTTCTGATTGGATTTAATTTTTCTCTCTCTGATTTTTTTAAAATCTGTCCCAGGAAGTTTTTTTTCAGTAACATATCTATAATAATTGATGGTTGTCTTAAAAAATAAAATCGAATCGTAGGCAAAAAAATATATTACTGTCATCAGGAGCGGCTCGTTAGGATGTAGGTCGGGACTATTCAATAATCTTATAAGCATATTATATTAATATTTATTAATCGTGTAATTTTATTGAAAAATGAGGTCAAGAAAAATTAACAAAAATTTTGTATTAAGAATTATTTAATATATTGTTGCCTAATGTCGCCCGTGAAGGCTTTATAATACATTTTCACAGAAAATCCCGGCGGGTAATTTATTAATGGTACTTAACGTGAAGCAAATTAACAATAATTAACAAAGTCCAATTTCATATTCCCAATAAATCGTTAAAATTAACAATTAGAAATCGGAAAGTAAGCTTCAAGTTAGTTAAATTTTTGTTTGCTTTTATATTCAATTTTTTCTAATCTAACCGGGCCGATTCTACACAAAATTTTAATCCCACGAGCTGCCACTGCTCAAAACCGAATTTACTTACCTCTTATACGTCTTATTACCTTCTTATAGAAAAAACAATTTTAACAACAACAATAAAATAATAATAGAGTTTGTTAAAGATACACGATACAAGTTTATAATCAAAATCAACGTAAACATCAACTTTCCCGTTCAATACACAATTCTCTGAATAACAACAAGCAAGTCCCTTAATATTTTTTAAAAAGCCCTGATAAGCGCGCCCTACTACAGTAGCACAGCGAAAGCACGTGAACTCCGCGATGGCTATCTAGATAGTCGGTAGTCAAAGGTGATGACGAATAAATGATATTAAAATAACTATTTTATAAAATTTGCAAGGAAATAAAATTCATTTTGAAGTTGTCTGTATACAAAAAAAAAAGTTAACCATTTTATAAAATGGTTCCATTTTTATATTGCTGTCCTCTGCTCTCGGAGTATTATTCTTGAATTTCGTGTGATTTCGCGGTGCGAGAGCAGAGCGCACTTTACGTGGATCAAGTGCGCCTGATACTTAGGCACAGATGACCACCACGCCCACCAGTGGATTTGAGAATAACAATAAGCTTATTGACAGAGTAATGTAAATGGAGAGGAATGCATTTTTCTAAATGGTTTCTATAATATTTAAATGTTCTGCTCCTAGATGGATCTATTATCTTACAATTTTTAAATATTTATAATTAAAATTATTTTAGTTATGATTATTTAATTTTTTTTTTGTTTCTATTTTTGCGCCCCTATGACTTGCGCGCATAGGTATCTGCCTATACCTAGTTACGTGCGTGGTGATACCTCATAAAGTAAAAGGTCGCCATTTGCCTAGATATTCTCTCGATTTTTCTTTCTATCTCTGTAAATAAATGGAGAGGAGCACATTTTTCTAAATGGTTCCTATAATATTTAAATGTTCTGCTCCTAGATGGATCTATTATCTTATAATTTTTAATATTTAGAATTTAAATTATTTTAATGTATTTAGAAAAATCTCAAATTTCTTCTTCTTAACTTTATTTTTATATTATAACGAGAGACCGGTTTCGGTAAATCTAATTATATTACCATCGTCAGTCTGTAAAAGTTTGTAAAATTCAAAGCAAAATTACCTTACGTATTAAAAAGTATGATTTCAAATTAACGTTCTATGTAGGACAGATTGTGTGTTATAATTTTTGACTTTTAAATTTGATAGCTAATAATGTTTGTAAAAACATTTTCAAAATCAAAAGTGCACATTTCATTTACACAATTAAAATTTATATTATTTTTATAACGAATAATTTCCAATGCTTCTAAACAATTTAATTTTGATCCTTTAACTGTTTTATGTAGAGTTTGATAATTTAAATTTGGATTAAATTTTTTTTTACATTGTAAAACACGATTTGCAAAATTTGACGGTGTATCAGAATTTTTATAATTATTAATAAATCTATTATTTTCATTTATTCGTATTTTAATTTGTCTACGTGTTTGGCCAATATATACTGAATTAGAATTTGGACATTTAAGTAAATATACACCTGATGAAAATAAATTATCTTCTTTATCTTTTACATTAACTAAAAATTTAGAAATTTTATTTGATGTTGTATGTGAGATATTAATTTTATTTTTAGAAAAAATAAATTTTATTTTATCTGATATATCACCAAAATAAGGAAAAGAGTTTGAAATATATGTTTTTTCTTGAATGTTAATTATATTAAAAGATAATCTATATTTAACAAAAATTTTTATATAATTTATTAATAATCCAAGGTCGGTAATTATTATTAAATGAATTTGTTTAATTATATTTAATTATCTATCAAAGACTGGTTGTTTTAAATTTAAAATGAATAATCTATCATAAAAATAATGAAAACCTGCTAATTTTTGATTTAAAGGATGACATGAATTATAAGGAAATTATTTGTTATAAAAATAATATAAATTTTAATTGTGTAAATGAAATGTGTACTTTTGCTTTTGAAAATATTTTTACAAAATTATTAATCTAGAGTCATAATTAGTTATCAAATTTAAAAGTTAAAAATTATGACAGACAATCTGTCCTACATAAAACGTTAATTTGAAATCATACTTTTTAATACATAAGGTAAGAGTTTCTATCACTAATTTTTCTTTCAATTTTACAAACTTTTACAGACTGACGATAGTTATATAATTAGATTTACCAACCGGTTCTTATATATAAAATAAAATTAAGTAAGAGTCGAACCAGCACCTCCACGTGGTACTCCTGGGTAACGCTAACGCTGGTCGCACATCGTTCGTCTTCGTTCTTTTGGATATGCTTGGTCCTGTCACATTGTTTCAAAATAGTCTGGGGACCTCACCCCGTAAACAAAGTGCGTAATCCAAGGTGTAATACGTACCGTGCACGAGCGATGAATGGCCATACGTTAGTTGGTCGCGAACGGTGTCTGTCGGGTACCTAGGCTACCCGACAGTATCCTGCCTTGCTACGGTTTGGACCACTGCCGTAGTGGACTTGTAGTTGATTCCATTCTCGTAAGGGATTCTTATGAGCACAAAATCAAAACCTAAAGAAGGTTCTGGCCTCGAACCCAGACGCGAGGAGTCGTCGTAAAAACCCACCCAACGAACATGGAAAAGGAGGATTTACCCCGGTTCCTTCTCGTTAAGAGTTTGGAAGAGATTTTACCAAAGTATCTCCGTTCTTAATTGCAAAGAGTTTGTTTGGAATAATCGGTCAGGCAAAATCTGTTAAAAAATAAGGGATGGACTATTAATAGAAACTGTTGGTAATCTACAGTCTAGAAAACTGCTAACTGTGAAACGGCTATGTGACATGAATGTAGAGGTAGTTCCGCACGACTCTTTAAATAAGAGTAGAGGTATTATCTTCTGCAGAGATTTTCTGAACTGCACTACTTCTGAAATATTAAGAAGAATTACAACAGCGAAAAGGTGATTGATGTGCGTCGCATTCAAACAAGAAGAAATGGTGCCATGGTGGATACCCCAAACCATATCATTACTTTTAGTACCACACCTACCACATAGAATAGTAGCAGGAATTTATATACTCGGTAAAACTTATATCCCAAACCCCATGAGATGTAGTGAATTGCCAAAGATTTGGCCATTCTGCCACAAATTGCAGAAACGAAGTAGATGCGTTTGCGGAAATCAAATACATGAGGGGAATGTAGTAATATTTGCTGTGTCAATTGTGGAAGAGAACATTTGTGTAGATCGCGTGAATGTCCGAAATTTCAAAGAAGAGATGGCAATCCAGGAAATAAAGACAACAAAAAGCTGTCTTATTTTGAAGCGAGAGAAGCCGTTAAAGCTCTCACCTGTCTTATCAACAGAAAACGTATGCAGATGCAGCTGCAAAACAAACAGTGATATAGCAGGTGAAGTAATAAATCCACTCTCCCCTGCAATAGGAAAGATGATAGAGGATGGTATTAAGAAGCATATTTTCATGAAAACGTTAAGAGAGATCAATATAAATCTGTACCACAAGAAAATCCTATCAAATTAACTGCACAAAGTTTTACCGAACGACAATGCCTTCAATATCACGGCTACAATCCACGACTGGCAGACGATAAGTCTTCATCAGACGAAATGGAAATAATTGAAGGAACATTGAAACGCCAACTCAGTCCGGAAACCTACTCCTACAGAGTTATTAGAGTCTGTTGAGGAAGACCTACTTTCAGTACTAAACAAAACACGATTGAAAAATCAAATACAAAAGACGAGAGGTTGGCCAAAGGCGGCCAAGAAAATCTTAAAACTGATGGTAATCATAATGCGATTTATTTCAAGTTTCTAGTCGGGGAAGAATTACCTGCCATTATCGGAAAGTTGTGATTATTTTAGTCTGTGATATACGATTTGTGATATATTTTGATATTAATTTTTTTTTTTATGTTTTTTCATTTATTTTATTTATTTTATTTATTTTATTTATTTTATTTATTTTATTTATTTTATTTATTTTATTTATTTTATTTATTTTATTTATTTTATTTATTTTATTTTATTTTTTATTTATTTTATTTATTTTATTTATTTTATTTATTTTATTTATTTTATTTATTTTATTTATTTTATTTATTTTATTTATTTTATTTATTTTATTTATTTTATTTATTTTATTTATTTTATTTTATTTTATTTATTTTATTTATTTTATTTATTTTATTTATTTTATTTATTTTATTTATTTTATTTATTTTATTTATTTTATTTATTTTATTTATTTTATTTATTTTATTTATTTTATTTATTTTATTTATTTTATTTATTTTATTTATTTTATTTATTTTATTTATTTTATTTATTTTATTTATTTTATTTATTTTATTTATTTTATTTATTTATTTATTTATTTATACATATATACGGTAGTGTTGTCCCTTTTTTAACTTAAATATACGCTTTTGTGTATTGTCATAGTTTGAAACTAAAGAAAACCAAAAATCATATCAAAATGGACAAAATCATCCATTGAATTGTAACGGTGTATTACAACACCTGCCAGAATTACAATTAATGCTTTGCACGTATGATCCATTAATTGTATGCCTTCAGGAAACGCACTTCAAACCTGGAGAGTACTTTAACATAAGAAAATATGAAATAGAACGTAAGGATATCACTCCAGAGATCCGTGCGCACGGAGGAGTGGCTCTTATAATTAGAAAGAACGTTGCATATAGAAATATATCCCTTCGAACAGAAATTCAAGCAATTGCTGTACAAGCATACATTCCAGAACCGGTTACTATTTGCAATCTCTACCTTCCAGATAGGTCTTGGACAATAAAACAATTATCAGAGATTGTAGATCAATTACCAAAACCATTTTTGCTAGTAGGAGATTTTAACTCCCATAACCCCCTATGGGGATCTTCTTGTAGGGATTCAAGGGAACTATGTTAGAGCAGTTTATTGATCAATCCCACTTAATTGTGATGAATGACGGAAGTCCTACCTTCATAAATACAAGATCTAAAACCTTTTCATGTTTAGATTTAACCTTATGTTCACCATCACTGGCAACAAGGTTTCGATGGCAACCCCTTGAAGATCCGCATGGAAGCGATCATTTTCCTATATGCATATCGACAGGAACTACCCATGAACAGCAACGGATTCCAAAGTGTTGGCTTTTAAAGACAGCAAACTGGTCTGATTATAAAACACTGTATATCACACCAGAACTGACAGGAAACATAGGCACAGACGTTCAAATCATTACCGAAAGCATACTAAGAACAGCCCAAAACAGCGTGCCACAGACAAAAGGTAAAATAAGCGTACGATCAGTTCCCTGATGGCACAAAGACATCGAAGAAAGAATTAAAATCAAAAAACGTTTATTGAACAACTTTAAAAAAAACCCCACTCAAGAACACCTAGTGCTATTTAAGAAAGCTCGAGCAAGCTGTCGATATATAATCAGACAGAGAAAACAAAGGTCCTGGGAAGAGTATATTAAAAGTGTCACGGTAAATAGTTCAATCCGTGAGGTATGGAGTAAAATAAAAACAATACGGGGGACAAATAACTATTCAAGTCCTAAACTAGAAATTGATGGCAGACTAGTCGTAAATGAAGCTGAAATAGCCGACTGTTTCGCTAAACATTATCAAAGCATCAGCTCCGACGATAACTATCACGAATCGTTCCTACAGCAAAAACATTTACTTGAAATCCCACTCAATTTTTCAAGTAATACACACTTTGAATATAACAAGCCGTTTACCCTGGAGGAATTAGATAATGCCGTCACAACCTCAAGGAGGTCTGCTCCTGGGAAAGACAACATCCATTACGAATTTATAAAAATCTGCCCCTATCAGGGAGAATAAACATACTCGAATTGTTTAACAATATCTGGGAGAAGAGCGCATTTCCCAGTAGCTGGAAGGAGGCTACTATTATTTCTATCTTGAAACCAGGTAAACCCCGACAGGATACGAACAGCTACCGACCTATTTCCCCTTACACCTTGTATTGGAAAATTAATGGAAAAGATGGTGAACAACAGATTAGTATGGCTACTAGAGACAAAGGGTTTACTAGTAAATTATCAGGCAGGCTCTAGAAGACGACACTCCACTATTGATCAGATAGCTTATTTAGAAAATGCAATACAAAATGCATTTTTTAATAGAGAGCACGTAGTCGGAGTCTTCTTTGATTTACGTAAGGCATACGATACAACTTGGAAATATGGGATTTTGAAACAATTGCACGACTGGGGACTAAGGGGACAATTGCCTAAATTTATTGAATCATTCTTAAAAAACAGATCTTTCATAGTAAGGGTAGGCAATTCCTTGTCACAAACTCATATTCTCCAAAATGGGGTTCCGCAAGGCTCTACAATAAGTAGTACACTATTCACAATAGCTATAAACAACATTGCGCGAAACGTCAACGACACAATCCATAAATGCTTATACGTCGATGACCTAGCCATCTTCCTGTCTGGTAAAACAATTGAATCGATTGAACAAGAACTTCAACATGCAATTAATAAAATAAACGATAACGCAGAGTCCGTTGGATACCAATTTTCACATGAAAAAACCATATGTGTACATTTCTGTAGGTTACGCACCCCACATAGAGGACCAAAACTGTTCTTAAGAAGCAAACGCATTAACTGTGAAAACTTTGTAAAATTCTTAGGGTTCTATTTTGATAGTTCTTTATCATTTAGGACTCAAATACAGGAAACTGCTACAAGAGCTAAAAAGGCATTAAACATTATAAAATGTATGTCAAACATTAACTGGGGTTCAAATCGTGAGACACTCGCAAATATATACAAAGTTTTAGTTCAATCTCGAATAGATTATGGTTGTACTATCTATGGAGCAGCAAGACCATCGCGATTAAAGATATTAGACTCCATTCATTGCAGTGCCATCAGACATATAACGGGGGCCTTTAGAACTAGCCCTCTTACAAGCTTATGCTGTGAATTGGGCTTAATGCCTTTAGTATACCGCAAACAAAACCTTACCCTAAGATACGAAATAAGTGTAAAATCAAATATGCGACACATAAATTCCAACATTTTTAACAATATAGAACTTATCCAAAAATATGCCGAAAAACCGACCGTAACCCGACCATTATACGTTCGAGCAGAGGAGTATAGAAGATCTTTAGACATTCACAATTTACAAGTTGTACACGTCGAACTTAGTAGCATACCACCATGGCACACTCCGACTTTATAATACGGCTAGACCTATCTACCTGTGGTAAATATGACGTAAATCCCACACAATTAAAAATCAATATAATCAAATAATACGAGAATACCTAAATCCCATATTGATTTTTACGGACGGCTCCAAAACTTCATCAGGAACAGGATATGCGTACTGCGTAGGTGACAGAACTTTCAAATGGAAATTAACACAACTAAATAGTGCATACACTGCAGAACTTCTTGCAATAAGTAAGGCAATAGCACACTGTACAACAGTGATGAACAAAGATTGCATTATATGTACTGATTCAATGTCAGCACTGCTAGAAATGAAGAAACATAACTCTCAAAGTCCAATAATACAAAATATAAAACAGAAAATAAAGCAAATATCTAATGCAAAAAACAACAATTTTATATTACTGTGGGTTCCAGGCCATTCAGGTATAGAAGGCAATCTACACGCAGACAAAGCCGCTAAAGAAGCTTCCACTTTAAGTGAAGTATCAAACGAACCGATAACTCCCAGTGATGCTAAACTGTTTGTTAAAAACCAAATACATAAAAAATGGCAAGACAACTGGAATAACGTTCAAAGCAAATTATCCATATATAAAACAAACATAAATGTATGGAAACTACCAATTGAATTGACAAGACGGGAAACAACAGTCATTACAAGACTACGCATCGGTCACACCAATGTAACTTCGTCATACTTATTAACCGGTAGCGAAATACCTAAATGCACAGATTGCAACGAAGAGTTAACCGTAATACATATCTTGAAAGATTGTACAAAATATAATGGTATAAAATAAACAATAAACATAAAAAACGATGTACGCCAATTACTCACCTCAAATGAATTTCGCAAACTGAAACTTGTGATACTATACTTAAAACAAATTGGATTATACGATAGAATTTAATAAAATAAATCAATCAAACGAAATATCAAAATAACTTAATCACAGGCTAATGACCTTAGTTGTCGATGCCCACAAAAAAAAAAAAAAAAAAAAAGAAGAAGAAGAAATTTGAGATTTTTCTAAATATATTAAAATCTACTTCTTCATGGATTTAATTAAATATAAAAAACTACTAAAATTATTTTAGTTATGATTATTTAATTTTTTTTGTTTTTGTTTTTGCGCCCCTATGACTTGCGCTCATAGGCATAGGCCTACTCCGCCTATACCTAGTTACGTGTGTGGTGACATCTTATAAAGAAAAAGGTCGCCATTTGCCTAGATATTCTCTCCTTTTTTTTCTTTCTATATCTGTAAATATTAATGTTTTAATAAAATAAATTGTCCAGAACAAAAACTATTCATTATAAAATTTTACATGAGCAAGTCTGTCACACTTTTGATTTTGTGCCATTTATTATGAAACGTATGTTTAAGTTACTGAAAAAAACATACTTTAGTGCATTGAACATACTATTAATTTACAATTATGTTTGTTATATGGTTATTTTCCATAATATGAGAATAAAACAGCTGTTCACCAACGTCTTGATCAATTGCAACACAAAAGCCACCGATTCGTCTTTAATCTAAATTCGATACAAAGCAGGAGTGTGTGTCTATCTTGAAGACACCGTCGCTCGCAAGAGGAGAATAAAAAATTCGACATGATTTGGTTCAAACTTTCTGGCCGTAGATTTGTGAAATTCTACTGTTGCATTTATAAATCTCCCAATGACAGTAACTTTCAAGACCTTAGTTTGAAAGTTGACTACCTTCTGTCTCAGTTTTCATCTTGCGATGTCTTAATTCTGGTAGATTTCAATGTCTATAACTTTAATTGGCCACTAATATTCTTGATGATGGTGCAGAAACATTTGCTATTTCATGTGATCTCACACACGAGTTCCGAACCCACAAGAATCCCTGACAACTCTAACCATACTCCATTTCTACTAGACCTCTTTCTTACATTATACCCACTCGTTGTTAAAACTTCACTTCTTTCCCAACTATGCCTATCCGACCATTGTCTAACAGAAATAACTTTTACTATCCCAAATTTCTGTGTTGTTCACAACACTGACAGAACCTTGAGGTGTTTTAAGCAGTGGCGGCTCGTGGGCGAAATGTCTGGTGGGTCAATTGCAATATTATATTAACACTTAAGACTTGTATTTTAGTTCAATTCTCCTTTTCTTCATACCAGCAAAATGTTCAATCACTAACTTATTGAAGTTCGGAATGTTTTTCATAAAAGTTTTCTCAATGCTTAACATAACTAATGAGCACAAGCGATCCTGTCCCATAGAATTCCGAAAAAGTCTTTATTCGTTTTAATGTAGAGCAAAATACATAGAATTTTTAGCAATTAAAAACATTCATTAAAATAGTTAATGCCAGCTTTATCTTCTTCATTTCTTTTATGAAAATGTTCTCGCTGGTAAAGTATTTGAAGTTCTGTTCTCAATTTCAGGTCGTCTACTATAGGGTAAGATTCTTTAACTAACATTTTGCAATATTCTTTATAATTTTCGGTATAAAATAACTAAGATATAACTAAGAAGCCTTTGAAGCCAAACCGGAACTTTATCTCCGAGATAATAATTATATCACATACCTCGATTGCGATACGACGTTTAGCATCTTCATTTCTTGTTCAGGAATTTCTTTCCTGATCAGAATTAAGAATTTTATTGTCTGAAATTTTCTGTCGAATTCTTGAGATATTCGTTTAAAAATCACTAATATGTTTTTCGACTGTTTTGATATCAAGACTTCGTTTCTGCAATTGATTAAAAAGAATGTTGCAGTGTGGTAAAATTTTAGTGATAGAATTCCAACCAATAGAGAAAATCCTCGTTATTTAAATATTCCTTTAAACCAAGAGGCCTTTTGAGGGTCTTAGGGTTCTCTTCGGTATTTAAAATTTCTTCTAAACATAAAAGTATATTGCTTCGATGTCTAAATACTGTTTCCATGCATTTAGTATTGGAATACCAGCGTGTTGATACTGCTGTCGGTAATCACACTTTCACAACTTCTAATACTGAAAGTTGACCTTCCAAAAAACGACGAAAATGCATGAAAATTAGCAAAAAAGATTTTTATATTCTTATTTTGACTAGCTGCTTTCTGTATTATTAGATTTAATCGATGAACGTAGCAATGTATGAAATTGGTACCTGGATATATTTCTTTAATTTTTGCTTGCACTCCTCCATGTCGGCCAGTTATTATAGATGCTCCATCATAGCTTTGTGCATTAAGATTTTCTTTTGTGTTGTAGATCCCTAGTAAATCCATTTCTTCGCTGAGAGCAGTAGTGGTTGATGTCGGATTTTTAAATTTTAAGCACCTTTCATATATGCAGCCGTCGATAGCATATCACACAATAAACGTCATTTGGGTTTTTATCAAGCTATCTGTTGTTTCATCTACTTGAACAGCGATGTAATCTGCAGTATCAATTTCCGTTTTAATTTTTTCTTGGGCTATAGAAAGAACACAATCTAGTAAGTCAGTCTGAATTGACTTTGAAGTTCCCTTAAATATAACATTGTTTTATAGATTTTCGTTAAATATATTGTCCAGCTCGGCCATAAAATTTATTAATCCGCGAAAAGATACCCGGGTTCTCGGATGTCCCTGTTTCGTCGTGCCCTCTAAGAGCTAACTCGAATGTCCCACAAAATTTTACACAATCGATAATTTTGCTTAGAATATATCTATTTTGGGTTATCTTTTCATTGTGTTCTTTCATAGAATTTCGATAGGCAGAGCTAAGTGGTGTGTGGATATCCCCATGTCCATGAGTAGTCATGACATTATGTGTGTGATGCAGAGTTAGTGTATTTTTAAATTTTTTCTCCTACCTTACACCATAATATGTCATCCAAAAATAGAATACATGGAAAAGAGAAGAAAGCGTTTTTAACTTAACATCCACAAATCCAGCCTGACACATCATACATCGCTACGCGAAAATAACGATTTACATCCTTCCTTTTTCTTTTGTTGTGTGTTTAATATTTAAAATTGCTCTTTGACGTCCGTTTGTTTTCGATATTAATCGCTCTTCATGGGTAGGTATGTTTATTTTCTGATTTAATTTCTAAAATCTTTTCTAACAATGATGTCGACTACATTATGTCTAGTTTATAATTTATACATTAAACGCACAATGACTGTTACTGATATCCCACAAGCACAAAAATTAATACAAATTACTTCCCGTGCAACCTCGGTCATTGACCATATTGCTACTTATGGGTTTGCATTCGACCTCTTCTAATGCACTGATGTTACGTATCTGTTGGTTTCTGTCCCACTTCAGTACAGATTTAAGCACTTGAAGACAGATTCTGAAACTGACCGACCGCGGCCGACGAATACAGCTTCTGCTTGTAATATAAACGACGCTTGGTGGAAATGAATTTTGAAGCAATGATATTAATCGTTTTGAGGAATACAGCAGAAAATGTGTAACTGAAAAGACTGACAAGACAAATAGATACAAATATAGTTATCAGTTTTTATGTCCTGCTAATTCTTAAGGAGGTCATTGACCATTTGACCAAATGAGCAAGCGCACTGCTTTTAAGTCAGTTAAATGGAGTGATACATTCCCAAAAAACAAAATCGTATAAGTCATTCTGGTTTCCTACCGTGGTTCAATAGGGCTTGTGTTGACACATTACCTTTGAAAAATAAATCCTATATCAAATGGAAATCCAGTAAAACGGCCGAGACTCATGCAAACTATGTTGGTGCTAGAAATACTTGCAAAGCTAAAAAGTTGTTTGAACAACGAAAACGCATTGAACTAGCTGCATGTCCTTTGAGCAGTCATAAATGTTGGTCTATAGCTAAAGCCATAAGTAAAAACTTTGGTACATCCTCATTCCCCCCACGAGATCTTTTGACGGATCGGTAGTTTCTGCTTATGCAGACAAAGCCAATCTCTTTGCGGATTTATTTCCATCAAATTCGTATCTGAATGATTCTGGAATAGATGTGCCACTACTATATATTCTTCTTCACACGTTATAAAATCAATTCATTTTCGATACAAGCTCCTAAAATCAACCATCAGTAGACTTTATTCTAATAAGGCGGTATTACAGTTATTGTCTTTAAAGAAATGTTCCCTCTAACTAGTATCAGTCCTATCTAAGCTCTATTTGATCTCTCTGTTTTCTGGGGAATTTCTTTCATCATGGAAGTTAGCAAATGTTCAAATTATTTCAAAAAGGCTCAGTGTTGTCCGCCAAAAAAGATCGACCATTTTCTTCCCGAATGGCTCAGAACTTAAGTTTTTAGACTCTATTACTATGTTTTTTATTTATTACTATCATGGTTGACCATCTTCTATGAGCTATTAAAACAGTTTCTCGTAAAATAGGCTTTTTGTACAGATCTAAGCAGTACTGACCCCCCCCCCCCTCTTTCTGCTATATAAGGCCCAAACTCGACCTCATCCAGAATGTAATTCTCACCTCTGGGTTGGTGCTCCCTAAAACGCTCTCGATATATCTTCGATCGTATTAAAGAAGAACAATTAGCCTTATAAATGGCTCGTACTTAACTTCAGACATACAATCTTTTGACCACAGAAGAATTATTTCAATTTTCTCTTTGTACTATTGGTGTTACAATGGTTATTGTGCCGCTGAATTACATTCTTTGATACCATTTCGGGCCACCTTTGCTAGAAATATGCAGTACAAATCTCAACTGGTCGTACCAAACGTGCGCAATTTTCATTCTTCTATACGGCTTCTAAACTCTGGAATGATCTTCCCGGTTCCTGTTTTCCTCTCACTTACAACATGAAAAAATTTAAGGTAGCCGTTCATAGGCATCTCTTGGCACTTGGAAATCCGCCTAAGCATCCTCCTAAGTGTTTCTGAGGGCTTTAGTACGTTAGACCAAACTTTGCCTGTCAGGACCATAATTATTAAAACAAAAGCCTTGTTTTCTATTCGAAATAAGTCATAAGTTTTGAGTTATCGAGGCATCGTTTCATCATTTTACCAATTAAAAATAATGAACTTCATGGATTCTAATGTTGCAGTTGATGTCATGTCTATTTCGTAACCACCAATGTAGGCATTAGGGAAAAGTTTGTTTTATTGACATGGTTTTATTTTTAAGTGCAATTTTAATTTTTGGTTGTTTTGAAATATTGCAGTTTCTATATTTTCATCGAAGACGAAAATTTGATTGCATCCGTATTTATACGCTTTGGCACAAATGCATCTCCAGATCATTATCAATGTGAGCTATATTGCCTAAGAAGTCTTTTACATCGGTGGATAAAACCCTGTTAATGAGTTCAGTATTCATTTTTATATTAAAATGGATTTGAAAAGGTTTGGAAAACTTACTTACATTTTATGAAAATGTAAACTTTCACCATTAACACTCATAATAAAATACTTATCTTTTTTGGGATTTTTTAATGGTGTACTTTAAATTATACAATCTAAACGTTTCGATAACACTTACAGTTATCTTCGTCAGTAGTAATGTTTGTTAAAAATTGTTAAAGATGTAAACAATTTTGTCAAATTTGAAAAATTAAAAAATTTTTTAATTTTCGAACGTGTTGAAACACAGAAGAAAAGGTTTGGTAATTTGGAATCCTCCTGTTGGGAAATCTTCGTTCATATTCCCTAACGGCAACTCTCGCATTTCCATCACAAAATCCATAAATGTAAATGATGTCAGCATACTCTTCGTTAGAAAATTGAAAAGGCATTTTAAATTTAAATTACACTTAATTTACTACAATCCACTTTGTCATTATTAGAACACAAACGAATAAATGACAGATTGTTTCGGTTTTGTTTTTCCAGTTGACTAATAATAATTACTTTTGAAAAAATATGTGATCATTTATAAACTTTAAACGCTTCTATCTGGGTAACTATTGCGAATCAGACCTATGTCTATGGGACTTTTTTTACTTAAATTGACCCAAGGGACATACCATTTCAGTTTGTACAGTTCCTCACCGGACACCCTGTATATGGAACCTGTCCTATCCATTTCCATAATTTAGCCTATTAAATACAAAATCATGAAGAGCGTTTTTCAATTATACTTTCTTCTATAGTTGTGAGTAATACCATATGACTCTGACTTTCGTTCCATTTCCATACTCAAAATGAAGACATTAACACCACTGTCACACTTGTATAATTAACTTGCCTAGGTATGCTGTTTTTATACTTGAAAACTAACTGTTACAGCTTGCTTAATTTGTTCACAAGCCGTGCTGCATAGTTCAATTTGAACAATAAAGCTCTGTTAAAATTATAATGGGTGGCAGGATTTTTGGCAGTAATAAAGGGTGACCCAAATTGAACTTTAGGATTTGATTTCTGAACAAAAATCAAAATATTAGAAAAATCTGAATTTTACTGCTATCAGTATAAAGTACAAACTCAGCTGTTAAGTATGAAATATGATATCTCCCAAATCTCCTCCACGGCTCCGTTGACACGATACCTTTCTGTTTAAGTTTTTCATGACTCTTTCGCATAAATGCGGCTCTATTACAGCAATTGCACGCCTGATGTTCTCTTTTAGCTCTGGAATCGTAGCAGGTTTGTTGGCATAAACCCTTTCCTTCAAATATCCCCACAAAAGTCTAATGGGGTTAGATCGCAAGACCTCGGTGGCAATCTATGTCACCCCTCTGAGAGATAACATGACCAGGATATTTGGTTTTGAGTAAAGCGAGTGTTTCACGTGCTGTGTGAGATGTGGCTCCATCCTGTTAAAACCACAAATCATTCAAGTTCAAATCGTTGGTTTCATTAAAAAAAAGCCGTTTAACATCTCCCGATAGCATACATCATTGACGGTAACAGCGTTGCCACCTTTGTCCTCAAAAAGTATGGGCCAATGATTCCTCCAGCCCATAGTGCACACCAGACAGTGTGGATGCATTAGTATTTCTTGAATAACATGGGTATTTTTACTACCCCGAATGCGACAATTGTGGCGATTTATAAAGCCATTTAAATGAAAATGGGCTTCATCGGACAATATGGTTTTTTTACAAAAATCAGCGTTAACTTCTGTGTTCTCTAAAACCCAGTTCACAAATGTACGGCGTTTCTGGTGGTCCGCTCCTTTAAGTTCTTGTGTCAAGTGAATTTTATACAGCTTTAAATGCAGATCTTTTGTTAAAATTCGTTGAGTAGTGCCGTATGAAAGAATCAATTGCTGCGAACGGTGATGAATTGACGTGGTTGGTTCTTCACGCACACTATCACTTACGCGTGCAGTATTTTCATCTGAACCACCTCTGCGTTGATATCGGACCCTTGGTTTGCCAATAACCATACCACTTGTTTCAAACTTTTGCACTAGATCACGAATTGTACGCACACTGGGCACATTATTGCTTCCAAAAATTGGTCGAAGTTTTCTTAATGTAATCGTAACTGATCGCCTGTTTTTATAATAAATTTGTACGATATTTATGCGTTGCTGCACAGTATACGACGCCATAATAAATTTGCCATATGTTTCGATACCAACTGTACAAATGCAAACTCCCAACGTTCACACAACGCAAATGGCGCGCAATTCAAATCCTAAAGTTCAATTTGGATCACCATATATTTCTAGAATTTCTTACTTGGCTTAAAAATACGAGTGTGTTTATAGTTAAGTTTGCCTTCACAAATGGTGGAAGTAGTGGCTGGTACCTGTGTGACTGTGAAATCTGAGCTAAAACTAATCGACAGTACCTTTGGGTGTGGCTTTCACCCACTTGATTTTAGTATATCAGGCGTGGACTTTCAAGATGACAAGATGAGACAGGAATAATTTGTGTAATTCCAATTTCTTTGAAATTTCTGCCCATTTATTGTTAGAAGTTGGGAAGCGATTTTAAGAAATAAAAGAAAAAGATTTATTTATGATCTTTTGTGTACAAATTTGTTCCTAAAACAATAAAAAATTGATTGAATGTGTTTAATTTTCTAAAGTGTTTCGTAAAGTGCATAAGTTATTTTCTGCTGACTATTTGATTTTTTATTGTTTCGAGAACTAATTTGTTCACAAAAAAGGGCATAAGATAATAAAGAGTGAATCGGAGTAAAGCTATAAAAAACGTAATCTAAGGTACTTTCTTATGTCTCATGTGGAAAGTCCGCAAAGAGTATGTTTGAAGAAAAGGAAAGTGTCACAATTGTCTTCGAGGTAAATATGTTAAGTGGTAATTTTTTATCGGATAAAGGCATTTTTAGAATGAAATATTTTTGTCGACAATCAAGGGAATGAAAAAAATCGCAAGAATTTACTCCAGTGATTTTTTCAATTTTCCTGATTCGAGAGTGAATGATAAAAATACTGTCATATTAAAAATGCATTTATTCTAATTGAACTACGAATGTAGTTTAAGAAAATTAATACACAACATGACAAAATAAACATTATGTATTAATGGACTTAAATTAAACAATTAGGATGGCAACTGTCAAACTTGAATATAACATGGCAGTGTTCAAATAATCTGTATCTCCGACAATTCATGAAATATAACTACGTTCAACTACTGGTGAACAGGTATACTTTAAATAAAAGCTTTCACTCTATCCGATTTAACATTAAGCACGTACTTTGACTTTGGCAATATCAAAGTGTTTAGAACACTGTGATTATCGCAGCCGTGGTTTTTTCATTTATTGGGAAATACAACTAGCTACCTATCACTTATTCAAATTGTCATAGGTCCATTTTTGAAAATTTAAAACTCCTGATTGGTTTTAATAGACGGCATATGTTAATTAGTTAGAAACGAGGTTGGTCACATTGGTTAGAGTCGATAAACCTATAAACACAAAATGTACTTCCCTAGCGTTCTTTACAATTTTTAATTTGATAATTACCCATTTTTTGATTCTTCAGCTCTCAAATGGAAATTATGCAGAGCATGAAATTTGTTTAAGATATCAAATCTTATTCACCCTAGTAAAGTAAATGTGATATAGTTTACGCTTTGTTAAAATTTGAATACAAGCTTTTTATTATTTTATTGGTTTACTATAGAAAGTTCTTCGGATATTAAAATTTAACAGTTTTTCTTCTGGAGCCTGCAAATCACGTGTTAAGCTCAAATGTTTATCTTTTGCTTGTATTACATTTTTGGCTAGGCTTCCCTCTATGTGTTTTGTTACGGTTAATCTACGATTTGATGCAAAGAATAGGAGATTCACATCTGTCGATGTTCGACAAGTAATCGATCTACCTACCTATTTCTTCACTAACAAGTTTAACTCTACGAAGATACGGTATTCGCCAAAATAATCAGCACGGAAATAGGGCCATGGAATAGCTTGGGCGATGTCTGTTTGTTATGTTTGACTTGTTTGTCGTTAACTTTCATAATAACATTACGCTCGTGTTAAAATCGTTCTGACAACTGAGGAGCAGATATTTATAGTAGTACATTATGTCCGTTCATACGGAAGTGGACGGGACAATGAACCAAGTTTAAAACAAGTTTTTGAAAAATATCTGTAGCAATTTAATAAAGATGCATCCAGTAAAAGCGTAATGTTAGCAATTGTTGAGAAATTTCGTCGCACTGGTAGTGTGTTGTATCAGCCCAAAGGTTCTTCAGGTCGTCGAAGAACAGTTTGTACCAACTATAATGAAGAACGGGTTCTTGATCAGGTTTTTCAGTCTCCACAAAGAAGTCTTCGACGAACTGCGTATAAATTAAACATTAGAGAAACATCCACACGTAGAATGTTCAACGGCATTAGTTATCCATATCGTATTCAAACTGGACAACGACTAAAAGCTTTGGACAAACGTCCAAGAAAAGTTTATTGTAGACGTGTGTTGAGCCTAGTATACGAAGATACCGATTACTTAAATGTATGGTTTTCAGACGAAAGTCATGTTCACCTAAACGGCTGTATCAATAGACAATTCGATTTATTGGATTTGAACGCCCTCACTTCACTGTAGAATAACCACTTCACAGTGCTCGAGTTACGATTTGATGTGCTGTATCGGGGCACGGTATAATACGTTCTTATTTTGTTGAGGACGGAAATCGACACACAGTTACTGTTATTTAAGAGCGTTACAGGCAGAACATCATCATACCTTTTGTGCGAGATTTAAGAAATTTTTACCGCGAACGAAATTTACAGTTGGTTTCAACAGGATGGCGCCACAAGCCATACAGCCAGATGCACATTAGAACATTTACGTTACCAAAAGGTAGAACTGACATTGTAGGTCCGACGGATGATTTAGTTTAGATAATTACAGTTTTAAGAAGGGACGCAGTACAGTATTTGCAGACGATGGACCGGTACGCGATAGAGTACAGAAGTTAGATGAAGAGGTACGATCATTTACTGACCCGTCCGGAGAGGCTTGCTGATTTTGGCGTTGAGAGTAGAACAAGATTTGAGTATTATAGTTGGTAAATAGTTTCCAGTATTCTACTATCGTTTATGTGTCTGAGTAACATCCGAAGATCAATTTCAGGTTCCTTGGTAAGGATAAGTGTAGAGGTATTAAAATATTTCACCGCTGTGCAGGTTCTCAAGGGGTTTCCTATTTTACTTTATTTTCAGAAAATGTACATAATCATTAAGTTGGCAGCTGAAATTGAGTGAAGGTTCAGTTAGGAAAGAGATTATTGTATTAGTTTTTTGGGATGCAAAAAGAATATTGCTGGTCTGTTAGAAAAGGGAAAAATATTGTTACTCGCCAATACCATGCAATTGAAGTGGCAATTCCTAAAAAATGTTCAAAAACTTTTATAAAAGGAGTCTCCTATTATACTGATAAAGCACCCACACATTCCACAGCCATCGCGAATAGGAATTTGATGAATTGACCTTTTCAATTCTTTCTCTTTCATCATATTCACCTAATTTGGCCCTTCGGACTTGCCCTCATACCGAAAGCAGAAAGCTGATTGAGGAAGCGACAGGGCTGTAAATGGTTATTAAGATCTTGATGAAAATCACTTGCAAGGGAAGATCGAAAACTTAAATTGAGTTGCTCGAAGTATGGGGCAAACGTAATCGTCTCTGCCATTATACGTTTATTTTACTTGTAGAAAGCATTTCTTTTAACTGCACACTTTGAGTGATAACCGTGTAAGTAGAATTCGCGTAATTCAAGGTCCAATTTTGCATATAAACACATGCAAAATATATTCAGTTGGGACCAGAGTCTAAAACAATAATGTTAGATAAGAATATAATTTACATTGTTGTAAATCAAAAAAGCGCAAACCGAAGTTATTTTGATACAAAAGGCTTCATAAATTCTAACAATGTCGCCTGACGAGTAATTTTTTTACACAAAATTTCCTCGTAGCACACCAATAAATTTTTTATTCCCCGTTTTGTAGTAGAAATGCGCTCTTCGTTGGAGTTTATCTTTTCTAAAATTTGCAACCCGTTTTCAACTGCACTGATACCTTCTGTTAAGTTTGTAATCATCATTTGATTTTCTGATTCAACTGGGTCTAACGAATTAGTTTGTTCAATGTCTTGCTCATGCTCACGCATTTTTATAACCCCTTGATTGTGTGAATCTAGCAGTTCTTGAACGTCATCACCATCCACATCTAAATTTAATTGTCTGGCAATATCGATCATTTCTTCAATCGCAATATTGAATTGTTCGGGATCTGGCGCTGATTCTCCTTGACTTCGGTGGACACAGTTTTTTTTATACGCGCTATTCAAAGTTTTATGTGAAATCTCATTCCAACATTGTCCAATTATTCTGATGGCATCTGAAACGTTGAATTGCTTACAAGTCATTGACAAAAAGCTCGTTGTTTTGTCTCTTAACTTCCTGTAGATGCGCAAAGATCGTTTCGTGTAGTAAGCTTTAAAGTTTTTAATGACTCCGTCGGTTGAAGCAACCTGGTTGTATTTGGTGGCAAAAATGGTGCATTGTCAATTATTAGCATCGCTTTAAATGGAATTTGTTTTAATTGGTATTTCAGGTATGAAATGATTACCAAACCAGTCTTGAAAAGAGAAGCAGTCCAAGGTTTCGTATTTGACTTCCAAATCACGGGCAAACCAGCTTTAGATTTATTTTTTTAGGCTATTGGATTTTCTGAGCGATAAACTAAGAGAGTTTTAATTTACAATCACCAGCTTCATTCGTACCAACCATCACTTGTCAAATCGGCGGCTTTAAAACCTGGAAAGGTGTTCCGTGTTCCTTCACGCACCTTTAAAAGTTCTTTTAGCATTTTCTTCTAGAAAAGACCACTTAGTCTATATAAATGTAAACTTTACCATTATTACACATAATAAAATACTTATCTTTTTTTTTTTTAATGGTGTATTTTTATATTACACAATCTAAACGTTTCGATAACACACAGTTATCTTCGTCAGTAATTAACATTAAAAATAAATCGGAACAATAATAATAATTTCGTTAAACACATAGATTTAACAATCGGTAATATGTAATTTTAGTTAGCGAAATCAGAATAAAACACAGGACACCATAGGACGAACGAATGAATACGCTTTATATAATTGAATTGATATCTAAACGCTACTTAAATAAACGCAAACAAAAAGCATATTCATCTGCCTGAATGAGTTCCAAACAAACATTTGATTAAAATCACTCAACACATAAATTCAGAAAAATATGTAGTTACCTTCACAATATATCAATATATATCGGCAATATATCGGCAATCGCTCCACACTGTATGTGATAGATGGAGACCAATAGCTTCTTAATTGTTAAATTTATGGTTACATAAACTTCATAACGGCAAATCTTTAAACCAAAAAACCATACGCTAAGATCGCTTCTTCATCTGGCTAACGTTAATATTTACACAAATATCATTTTATTTACAGCTACTTTACTTTTATCTACTTAAAACTTATTAAAGCGACACTATATACAGCAAATGTGTACTTTATTTGTTTGAGATGCGCGGTGTATGCGAAACTAGCCCTTTAACCAGGAACTCGTTAAAATTAATGCGCATAACCAAAATGCCATAAAACAGTTCAACAGAACAAAGTTTTAACACTCCATAAAAAAACACTAAAATCAATTACTTGTATGACTGAAAATTGTCACTACTCAGAAAACGAAACACAACGATGCAATAAACCGAGGGTGTATTGAAGGTTCTCTAAAACCGCAACCAGTGGATACGGAAAATCTTCCTATGGTAACGTTCGGTACACCTTCGCGGTATGCTATAACTTGTTCCCACTTACTCCACCAACCCTTCCCTCCCTTTTGCGAAGCCGCAAACAAAGGTGAACCTTGCACTACATCTTGGACAAGAATGCCTTCAACATCATCCAGAATTCGCCACATTGGATATTAATCCCCTTATATCTTAATTAGTCAATTACACAGCTTCGTTACTTTCAATTAACATACGCATGAAAAACGATAGCCTCTCGGCACTAAATCGAAAAAGAATTGCATCATCCGTCCAAATTGCATCCCCAAAGGCACCTCGTAATGTGATAGGTCTAGATAACGAAACTCTTACGATAATGAACCCTAAAAGAACGTATATAAATGCAAACTCTTTGTTTAAAGACCAAAAAATTAGCGATTATCGGCTACAATTTAAATTCGCAAAAGATGTACTATACAACGTAATAATTTGATGCTTAATATAATTTTATATGATGCAATTTCAAATCAATTTAACAAAATTCCACCATCTAAAATAACGAGGACGTTTAGTTACACAAAAACTAATCTACGTGTCTTTCATTAAAATAAGAAAATTCACGTTGGAACGTAAATCGTAATTTTACTGCAGACTTTCATCTATTAAAGGCAACACAATTAAAAAACACTTAACATCATAACTTGATTAAATTTTGTTAAATGTGTTCTTTGGCTTTAAGATTGTTTAACAATATTTAATTTTTAATAATTTAGTTATTCTTTACTAAAATTTGATTGTATAGTTGGCTTTATAGGTTTCTCAAACTGATATATTAATAGCAGGCTGATGTTTTATGTTTTAATTTTTCAACATTTTTAACAATTTTAATAGATATTACTACTGACGTAAGTGTTATTGAAACGTTTAGATTGTATAATATAAAAATACACCATTAAAAAACCCAAAAAGTGTTTTATCACGTTCAATATGGTTTGGCTAGTATAGCCATCTTATTTTATGATTGTCTCGATATTTTCTGGATGGAGAGACGCAGTTTCTTTATTAGCGCTTGCCGCCTCTCCACTTTCTGCGATGCTATGCTAATTACAACGATTTCTTCTTTCAGCCTCTCAAAAATCAGCAATGGCATGAAAGCGCACCGTGTTTTGAGCATCAGGCCATTTGTACGCTTTTACTTGATTATCACACCATAGTTTTAACAATCTTTCTATCTGAGCGATAATACCATGACGTTTACGAATGAAGCTTGAATTCAAAGATTGAGCATCTTTCACAGATTCCACAACTTTTTTTTACCTTTTATAATCGTTCGGCTGTTGATTTTGATAGATCAAATTTCTTTGGCAACTCACAAGTGTTAATATTTGCTTCGAAATCTTTGATAATATTCAGTTCACATTGCAAAGATAATGATTTTCTTTTCTTGTTTCTGGGCGGGGTGGGGGAGTTGGTCGAATCGCGTAAAACGGAATATTATTGTACTTGTACTGATCAATACAATATAAATAGAAACACATTCCAATTTTTTTTTAATGTGTTGATAATTTATAACCACTGATCACAAATACATGTGTATGACTTTTATGGGAAAACTACATTCCTCAATTAAGGCAAATATTTTGAAATTTGAAGAACAGTATATCTACTACAAACGATCGAATTTCTTTAAAACATTCAATTAATTTTGTTGTTATAACAGATAAATAATTGTTTTTTGTAATAAAACCTTCATTGGTTTTTTGTAAAAGAGAAATCAATTGATTTGTTATAACATCAAAAATAATTAATTTTTTGTTACCAAATTCTAAATTTGACATTGATACATATTATTTTACTGTTTTCTACATTTCAGTAATAAAAATTGGGTACTTTTTACCATCTTTGTGGTCAGTTTAGAGCAGAAATTTTACATGTTTGGAAATACTACAATATGTAATAATAATGACTAATAGGTTGTTTTATAGCTTAATGCTCACTGAGGGGCGTTTCTATGCAATTATAAATAATTTTGTTATTTGGTAAGTAAGAGTCTTGTAATACAACACAACTTATACAGCACACCAATAAATTCAGAAAGAAATTAATATATGATTCACCATTAACTTCATTTAATATCCTTTATGACAAATAAAACGTTATGGTAATCTGCTTGAAATACATCAATCAGTGTAACTAACATTTGACAAACACTTTATAAAATTAACATAATCCTGCAGCATAAGAATGTTTATTTACTTCAGTCCAACCATCTATCCCGAAAGGTTCGGTAACACCAACTTCAAGTTCCAAATATCTTTCTTAATTTAAAATATAGGACACTATACGATTTGAAGTAGATAAAATCACGCCGGTAGACTAAATAAAATTCACGACAATGGTATGCAATTACTTTAAATTGATATTTGACGTCGAATTTTAATTTTAAAGGAAATAAATTTCGAGTTTCAAGGTGATAACTATCACAGATTCTTGCGTTTGCTGTAAAACTTTTGAAGTACCGAACCGCTATGTTAAGAATTTCAGAGCTGTCAGTAAATAACTTTACTAAACTTTAATGAACGTTAAAAATATTGTAGACCCTCCAACTTAATAACCTTTAAAAGTAAACGAGTAATTATTTCGAAAGGAAGAAGTTACAGCACATACATTGCATAAATCACAATTACGTGCAATATTTGCATATAAAAATGATGGATGTTTACAATAACAAACTCGCATTGGGATTATTAACAATAAATAACAATACCATGTATTTAAAAAGTAACTATAATTTCAGTAACAGTCTAAATTCAAATTTACATTTTCCTAAATATTTATTTTAGATCAATAAATATGAGATTTTTTTGTATCAATCCTTTTAGAGCTTTTAATATGTTAAACTTTTGTATACTTCGTTTTATTGGTATTCCAAACACGTGGTATATACGATGGTATGTCGCTGTATGTGTAAAATACCTAAACAATTTCAAGAGAAAAATAATGCATAATTAAATAGAACGAACGCTGTTTTTATAACATGTTGAATTTCCGTTTTATATTATAAGTTTTTTTTACAATTAGGAATAAATTTTTTCTTACATTTTTACAGCTAAAATTGCAGTTTAAGATTATTTGAAAAATGTAAAATTTCACCATTATTACACATAATTAAAATACTTAGCTTTTTTGGGTTTTTGATGTTGTATTGCGGTCGAAAAAAAATCGGAAGAAATAATTTTTAATTGTTATTTTGATGTTTTACGACTACCTGAACCCGAAAAATTTCGAAAATTTTTCAAAATGTCTGTGTGTGTCTGTGGTCTGTGGTCACTCGCCAGCCGAAACTATATGGACGATTTTAATTAAATTTTGAATAATGAAGGCCTAGAAGACAATTATGTCGACAAAACAAGCTTTTAAACGCAATAGGTATACAGAGGGTGAAAATAAGTATATTATTTTGGGGGCAAATATAGAAGATTGAAATTCATCAATAACTCGCATGATATGCAATTTTTTGCAATTTTCTAAAACTTTCAAAATTGGCTATGGCCGTAGTTACAGTCACATATACATTTTCTTGGTGGAAATATATGTTTCTGATACCGTTCAAGATATAAAGGAATTGGATACAGATCTAAGAGAACAGTTTTATTAATAAATGATAAATAAGGGGACATAAAATTGAAAATGCAACGGCAGTATTTAGTGTACATGACGACAAAGGGCATTTAATTTAATCAAAATGTGTTATTTCGGCTTGACGACCACAGACACACAGACATTTTGAAAATTTCTGTCTGTGTCTGTGGTCTGTGGTCACTCGCCAGCCGAAACTATACGGACGATTTTGATTAAATTTTGAATGAAGGCCTACAAGACAATTATGTCGACAAAACAAGCTTTTAAACGCAATAGGTATACAGGGGGTGAAAATAAGGGTGTTATTTTGGGGGCAAATATGGAAGATTGAAATTCATTAATAACTCGCATGAAATGCAATTTTTTGCAATTTTCTAAAACTTTCAAAATTGGCTATGGCCGTAGTTAGTCACATATACATTTTCTTGGTGCAAATATATGTTTCTGATACCGTTCAAGATATAAAGGAATTGGATACAGATCTAAGAGAACAGTTTTATTAATAATTGATAAATAAGGGCACATAAAAATTGAAAATGCAACGGCAGTATTTAGTGTACATAACGACAAAGGGGCATTTTAACCATCGAATGAATTATTTTTCATGAGATTTTAATTTCCCTGTATTATCTTGTATTTTCAGTCTATAATAGTAATTTACGTTACAAGAGCGGAAAACGCGCTATAGCGTGACGAACTTAGTGGAGGCAATTCACGCTATAGTTTTCAGCTCACGTTTTTGTGTGCTATTTTAATAGAATTTATATAAATCATTTTAAAAAACATACAATTTTTTTCCCCAAAATTATGTTGATGTTTCTGTTCGCGTGCCTTTTGCGAATCTCTAAATATAGCGTTGCCAACCTTATCTTACACTTAAATTTCATTTACGAATGTAACTTTAAATAATACTTTTAAATGCCTTTTTTGTAATACTATGAGGTGTAAATTGATCATGTTTGGCTAATTAGCAAGTTCTATAATTCTGTTGTAACAGGAAATTGTTTATGAGGTCAAGGTCGTGCTGATTTGAAGTGTGTTTTGCGGTTTTACATTTTTTCAATGTTTATTGCAGTCAAACTCACTTAAGACGAGCACGGATAAAACGAGATTCTGGATATAACGAGCGTTTCGTAGGTAAATTGATTGAAATTGTATTAGTTTACGTACTAATTTTTCTCGCTTATTACGTTCACGTTTCACGGTAAAGACGAGCAAATTTCAAATTTTGTAGTAGTTTTTATATACATACTAAAAGCCGTTTCAAGTAAATATTTGTTAAGAATTTTTGGGATTTCCGTAATTACGTTTCACAGAAAAGACGGACACATTTTAAAAGACTTAAAATAGATTAAAAGAGATTACCTACTGCTTAGAATTCGCGTATGCCTTCCATTGTACCTGTTTTACAAATAAATGCAAGGTATGTTGTTTCTGGTCAGTTGTTACTTTTGCAGCAAGACGTGAGGTTGAAAGCTGGCTTCAATAAAACCCAAAACACTTTCAATTCGTGAGAAAGTTGAGATAATTCGGGAACTAGGAAATGGTGCAAATATTCCGCGACGTACAAAAAATATGGTTTACCATCATCTACCGTGTAAACGTTGTGGAAAAACAGAAAAACTACACTTGCAGCATTCGGAAACAATTTAACTGACGTGAAAAAATTAAAAAAGTGTACTAGAGATGATATTGATAAAGCGCTAATTGTGTGATTTAAAAACCCAATAAGTGCTGGTTTACCCATTAATGGGGGCCCATTTTAAAAGCGCAGGCTGAGAAGTTCGCGGAATTAAATTATACAGACTTTAAGTGTAATAATGGGTGGATTTATCGCTTTAAAAACCGCAATAACATTGTGTATGGAAAAATAAATGGTGAAGCGAAATCAGTGGACACTAACGTTACAGGTGAGTGGTTAAAAAGTGTTTGGCCCGAATTACGACGAAAATTTAAAAATGAAAACATCTACAACGCCGACGAAGCCCGATTATTTTTCAATTTAACGCCAGATACCACTTTAAAATTTAAAAATGAAAAATGTATTGGTGGAAAAATGTTGAAAAATCGTCTCACTGTTTTAATTTGCACCAATATGACAAAAAAATGTTGGTAATCGGAAAATCACGAAATCCTCGCTGTTTTAAAAATGTTAAGTGCCTATCAGTTGACTACACCTCTAACAAGAAAGCTTGGATGACATCTACAATTTTTGAAGAGGAAATTAGAAAATGGGATGATAAATTACGACGTAACAATCGAAATATTTTATTATTGGTTGATAATTGCCCAGCGCATCCTGAATTGCAAAATTTAACCAACATCACCCTTATTTTTTTACCACCAAACACAACGTCTATCCTTCAACCCATGGACCAAGGGATTATCAGGAGTTTTAAAAATTTCTACCGTCGCTTATTAGTGTTACAGTTAATCGATCGAATGGAAAATAAACAGGATCTTAAAATAAGCGTATTAGATGCAATTCGCCTAATGAGTGACGCGTGGAATAATGTGACCCCCACAACACTTCAGAACTGTTACAAAAAAGCTGGTTTTGTTTCTGGTGTAAATGAAAGTTTCGAAGAAGACGATCTTCCTTTATCTACTTGGTTAGAAAGTAGAGACATCAATAATTTTCAAAATTGCGTGTCCTTAGATGACTACGTAGATATTGATGCCGATGTGATTACTTCGGGTTTAAAAACTGACGAAGAAATTATACAAGAAATTACAGAACGGGAAGCTGCAGGTGATGAAGGTGATGTAGACAGTAATGAGTGTGATAAACCTATGCCTGTTACACTCGCTAAAGCAGGCGACGCATTGGCATTATTGACGCGGTTTTTTGATCAAAACGGTAGTAGTGAGCAAATATTTAAATCCATAAGTGTTTTAAGAGGTAGTCTCAATGATGTTAAATTTAAACCAAAACGTCAGCTAAAAATAAATGAAATTTTTAATGCAAAATAATGTATTTTTATGCGTAATAAACAATATTTTTAAAAATGTAGTATCCTTTTTAATTTTTAGAGTTTCTCGGATATAACGTATAACGGATATAACGAGCAAAAATTAGCAGTCCCAGAGATCTCGTTTTAACCGAGTTTCACTGTATATATATATATATATATATATATATATATATATATATATATATATATATATATATATATATATATATATATATACATATATAGGTTCATAAAATAGTTGTATGCCAAGGTCGCAAAGTGCTACTTTGACTATCGCATTTGAGACCGTCAGACATTTTACGTCCGTGGCAACCGACAAGAATCTTATTTTGCGTCTATGGTAAAGGACGAAATATTATATTTTTAGACCGCTGCGTGGAGTGCAAAATGATATTTTGCGTACGGTTGCACACAAATGAATACTATTTTTATTAGTTTTATAAACCATGTGGCTAAATTTTACATTTTATTATACGAGTTTAAAATTTTGGTTAGACGATTTTCCATCACAATGTGGTTTCCAAGTTGTAAGGTACAGTAAAGAACTAATTATTATGAAAAATATTTTTGAGTGCGTAAGTAGGAGATGGAGTATACACTGCAAACCTAATAGTTAGGCCAGTTCAGAACCTTGTTCCGGTTAAATTAACTAAAATTAATTATTGTATCTGTAAGTAAGGCGACAGTTTCGCTTCTAGACTACTACTACGCACAGAGAACGATGATTACAAACTTTTCCGTATTAAGATCAGTAGCACTTAAATATTTGTATATTATCTTCGAACGCGCACGCCATTTGTAGGCTATGGTCAATTATGCAGTTTTTATGGAAAGATCCCGTCGTCAATAGCAACAGATAATCTTGGGATATTTTCTTACTGAATCCCCCACGTGCTTGTATTAATTATCGGAAGCACTAGGGAGATTACAAGTGAAAATGACATATCAGTTGGTAGGGTAGATAGGCTTAAATTGTTTTAATATAAAAGACAGAAAGGTTGAGGGGAGAGATACAACACGTAAAACCTGTGCCAAATTTTTGAGACGTTTTGTTTTATTAAAAAATGACAAATTAAGGGTTACGAACGTGGACCAAGAAACAATAACGTTAAAAGAAAATACCTAGGCGAATGTTGGAGTAGTAACTTCCATCTCTGAACCATAACTTCCTTCCAATACTGACCGCATCCATTTAAAGTTCGATCATGTGTACTTAATGTATACATGTTATAAATCCATAATTATGCCTAAAAGACCTCAGAAAAGTTAAGCAGCCTTCCCTTTCCCTTACGTAGGAAATTAAACACATTGACTTTTCCTTTTTTTTTATTGATTATATGAAATTAAATAGAAACGAGAGTTTCTTAAGTGTTACATTTCAATTCATGTTTCGTATATTTACACGTTATTGTCATTTGGTAGTGATTTAAAAATCAGAATAAAAATTTATTTAAATAGAAAGGTTAAGGAAGTAAATTTGAAAGTAAACTCAAGTAAATGTCAGATTTTAAAAGTAGAAATTTTGCACATGGGTCAATTAATTACGATAAAGTGTGTATTACCTAATTCAAATAAAACTAAGATAATTGAGAAGTATCCTGTACCGAAGGGTGCAAATGAAACTAAAATAGTTGTAGTTTTTCACTTTAGAAAATGTATTTCAAACTTGGCAAATACACGAGTACGGTATGCCAAATTTCTTTTGCTACTTACAAAAATGCTTTAGTTAAAACATCAACATCCAAATTTTGATTTAGGCAAATTTAATTTGCAAACGGACTCATATTATTATTAGCAGTTGGAATGAAAAATCGCTTGTATATGCGAGTTAACCATTAAATAAGGCGGAAAAAAATTATCTAACGATAGACTTAGAGTTATTAGCAATTTTGGTGAAAATTATACACACCACTACCTGATAGTATATTTATATGGCACGAAAGATCCCCTTATTATTATTAACCAAATTTATATTAATTTTTGTTAAGTATGATTTCACGGTACATATAACAGCTGACGCTTTATCACGAATACTAATATAAATTGAAGATTTGAGATGAAGTAGTATTTTTTCAATAACAACAGGTCAATATAGGCAACTACGTTGGAACAAACGGATCCTTAATTAAGATACAGAGATAAGAACTGACTCCTTCACATTGTACTAAAGCGTCCTGAAGACAAAATTAAAAGTAATAAGTTTAAATAATGTAGTTCAGAAATTTTTTTTATAAATTTACTAACATATCAAATGACATAAAGGGCCCTACGTGCTTTAATTCGACAGTTGCGAATAATACTAAGTGACTTTGTAATTCCTAAAGAATAAAAGGAAGAAGCACATAAAATAAATGAAAATGAAGCGCTCAAATTATTTAAAACTTCAAATAATTCATGTGTACCTTTAAAAAGCTATGAGTATCTAATGTATTTTACAACTAGTGTAACGAAACGTGACAACTAATAATCGTATTACCTACAAGGAGTCATGCTGGAGTACAGCAGCATCCGTTTTGAAACAATTTGTTTAGATGTAGTAAGTCCTTTAAATCAGTTAGAATAACAATAACAATACATAATAATAATACAAAATTTGTGGAGGGTTGTCCTATAGAAAACAAGGACGCAAAAACAGTGACGTGGGTATTTGGAAACAATTTTATTTTAAAATTTGGTGTTCCGAAATAGTAATTTTCGCACCTTTTTACACATTTCTTAGTGCGAGGCCTTCTATTTTAACCCGAGGCGTTAGCTATGAACTATGAATGGGGACCGATTTCAAAATTGGGTAATTAAACAGCTCTCCAAACTGCCTGGAAGTTGGTGATTATGGATAACGCACCGTATCATTCGCTGTAGTTAGAGAAGCCATCCTCATTGTCTTATAAGGGAGGTCAGCTGCAGCAGTGGTTGGTTACGCACGCCGTCAAAATTAAGGGTAAAATTACAAAAAAGCAACTGTGGAACAAAATTCAACGTTTTAGGTCTACAGGAAAAATTATTTATTGGGTAATATTTTGATTAAGCATGGGTATGAAATTTTACGATTGCTTCGTTACCGCTGTCAATATAACCCTATTGAAATGGTATGGGGTTTTTGTAAAAATTATTACAATAAGCAAATAAATTCTGAACCTCCATCCAAAAGGGTTCAGAAATTATGGCTTGAGGCTTTATCCAAATGTTCTTCTACAATGTGGCCAAATTTGTGTTGGTACACAGAAAATATTATTTCTAATGATTGAGAGAAACATATGGAGATTTTTTTGGATCCCACCTGTACCAGGAGGATCTAATTCAGATTCTTATGGTGATATAATGCACTTGGAATAAGACCCCAGCAATCTTGTGGTCAATTCCATTTAGCTACGACTTAAATGGATACATTTCTGGTTACTCACTTTCATGTACACGTAACAGTTAAGAAAAGAACGATGCAGCAAATCTTCACATTGGATTGCTTATGAAAAAGCGAAAAGTGAAGAAAGGAGAAGGCATTCTTATTAGTTTTTCCGTAGATTTGGTTAACAAAACGTCTCATTGGATTAGATAAGACACGATGTTGTCGTTTATGGCCAATTTAAAGAATATACAATTTCCGTTTTATGTAGGTAATAGACGTTCAAGACTAAAATTTACTGTTTTTTTAAATAGGTCCGTCGAGATTCAACGATTTTCGTGCAAAGTCTAAATAGCTTAAAAAACTATGTTGCAACGCTACATTGATTTCACTTTAGAAATGTAACCTACAATTTTCAAAAGTCAAGCGACGGTAGTAACTTTTTGTTCTTTTGACAGTACTACAAGGGCCGGCGATAGGCGGGTGCAACTGGTGCCGCTGCAGCGGGCGGAAGATTTTAGGGGTGGCATTTTGACTGTCAGAATGCATATATTTGGAGACATATTTTATTTAGAAATATCTGTAAGAAAAAGCACTTGCTCTCAAATTTTCTTAAACTTAAAATAATACGTAGGTATACGTTGAATACGTGGCAGTTTGAAAACAACCGGTTTGTATAGGATACTTAGTACGTCGGATATTTTTAGGTCAATGTAATAAAAAAAAACAAAATAAAAGGTATCACAATTTGAAATTCCAGATACCAAATTCTTTATTTACGGATATAGCAAATTTTTAATGTGTAGCGTGTATTTATTGATGGAGTCAATTTTTATCTGGCAATACCATTGACGCGCAACAGAATTCGTAACAGCTGAAGTTACATCCGCACACACTTAATAACGCGACCACTATTACTAATATTTTTTAATTTCAAAAATATATTTCCCTCCACTTTTAAGCTTGTAAAGAAGTAAATAATCAACTCAAATGAAAAAATTATCTCCTAGAGTGGGCGTTTCATAAAAACAAGGATACCGTGTAAAGTATCAGTATTTTTCTTTTTGATTCACGTACTCATTCTAAAATTGAAACTGTCTCTTATCTTTTATATCTGGTGCTCTGTATAAGGAATAATCCTCGAACAGCAATCACAAATTGATGAACCTGCTGTGAGTTTACTGACTGAAGCAGACTCAAACTTAAATCACAAGGATACTATCGATCAGGTAACCGAACCGATGACAAAAATATTTCCTTAAATTCCGATCAAGGATCTCGGCCACCTAGTTTGTCAGACGCTGAAAATTGTTTTTTTAAGTAAAAGGGGGGTCACATAAAACGTTAAAGGACTATAAATATCAGTTGATAACACCAGTAGAAAATTCAGTACGCATTATTAGACGAAAACATTGAAAAACTGAGAAAGAACTGGTTAGTCTACTCCTTTACAAAAAAACTGTGTTTTTACTACAGACTTTTTAGTTCTCTTTTCACTGATGAATTTACACGTTGGAGGCACCCCAGTGACACTTGAAAAGAACATGAGTCATCAAAAAATCACATTCAATGCCAAACACCTTGGATTGAAATTTCAATCTTCTAAAATTATTGACAATGAGTCACAAAGACTTATTGCTTATTGGTATGAGGTGCTTCTACGGATTGTGTCAACAATAAAAATGTTTGATCACTATTGTGTAGCCATTAAAGGTACCATGCCAAACTTTATGATTTTAGTAATGGAAATCATTCAACTACTAGCTCAATTTGATCCAATACATAGCTAAACTAAAGTGCACTATCTTGGAAAAGATACACAAAACGAACTTATGTATCTTTTACATTCACATATTAAATCACATATTTTTGGCGAAATTAAGCAATCCAAATACTATTCCATTATTCTATATTGTACTCCTGATGTCAGTGAGATAGAGCAAATGATATTTTTAGTTAGATATGTGTCTATTAACAAATCTAACCCCAATGATATAATATTAAGATTAATGACAGCTTTTTAGGCTTTCTTCCAGTTGAGAGATCGATAGGGCTTGAGGTTAAATTTGCAGGTTTACGATAACGGGGCCAATATGAGAGATGATAAATCAGGGGTAAAGTCTAAAATAAGGGCAATGAATTCACGAGCATTTTATTTGCCATGTAGTAGCCACACATTAAATTTATTTGTCAACGATGTGGCGAAGACGTCCTTGGAAGCCGCAAATTTTTTAATGTACTTGAAAAAATTTATTTGTTGTTTGCTTCGTCAAACCTTAGATGGGCCATAGTATTAAAATACGTTGCTACAGACCACAGAATATGATTTATCATCTGATATCAAGCTAATAAAAAATTGTACAATTTTTTTTCAAAATGCAAAGGAACTTGCCGACATTATTGACGTACCAGCTGATTTGGAGTTAACACAACCGCGTCACAGAGTTTGACGAAAAACTGTTAAATTTCTTTACGAAGCGCGCGATGATTTTATTTTTTTGGAATAGGTCAAGCTTTAGAATCCAGATTTGATTTGATGAATACCAACAGCAATCATTTTCAATCTTTGTTCAACATACATGATTTGAATAATTTACCTAAAAACGAGTTAATTAAATATTGTAAAGACTGGGAAATACTAGTTAAGCTGATCGGTCTATTTCCACAGTTTTTGCTTTTATAGCGCGATGTTTCGGAAGCGGACTTTGTTTTCGTTATCAGGCTTAGTCCTGAACAGGACTGTATTCGCACTTGAATCGAATTCATATGTTATGATTTTTTCCCAAGCACTTGACTACTAATACTAAAATACTAAACACTATTGACTGATGTGAACGTATTTGAGAAGTAGATTCTCTCTTAGGATTTGTAAATGCAAAACAAAATCCAATTGAGGTATTAAAGCTTATCACTACTTTAGATGTTGCCCCTAACCTCAGCATTGCCTTAAGAACCTTGACCTTACCCGTAAGTGTCGCGAGTGCTGGCTTTTCTAAATTGAAAATAATTAAACATTTCTTACGTTCCTTAACCTCCCAAAATCGGCTAAGCGGTTGGGCTACGTTAGCTATAGAACATGAATTAGTAGAACAAATTTGTCTTAAAAATATTATTAAGAAGTTTGCTGAATTAAAAGTAAGAAAAAAACACTTTTCATTTTTTTAAGTTATTTTATGCTTAGCGTGCTTTCTTTCTAATATATAAACTGTTGAAATTTTTCATTCTTGGGTGACTTTTGTGTGAGGGTGCCGTGGGGGCGGGGGGTTATCACGTTTTTGCACCGGGCGGCAAAACTGCTAGTGCCGGCCGTGGTGTTACCACACTCTCCCTAGATTCCCATGGCCTACTCTAATGCAAAATGAGATGGAACAGAGTATATACAGGTTCTCAGTTGAAACTGACACACTTTAAACGTGATTATTGACTAAACGAATTAAGATAGAAATGTGCGGTTGCAAGCAATGAGTTTCAAATTTCAAACAGTTTTTTTCCAATTAGATTATAACATTTTCCCAGTTATACAGGGCGACGGAAAAAAATTGCCTATTTTCAATTAAAAATTACTTGGCTTATTTAAATACAACACCCTGTATATTTCTACAACATTCGAAAGCTGAGTTCTTTAGCTTTTTAAAAATGTCCTACATGTGTACTTTAATTTTTACAAATAAAAAGATACGCGAATTTTTGTGAGTGAGTGCGTGCACTCACATTAGTTTCAATATCGCAGTGGCATTTCAATTTTCCGCATTTTTTATTTTTTTGTTATTTATACACTGAAATAAGTAGATGTTACCCAAGTCTCTAAAAAAATATTTATTCATTGCTAATTTAAACATCATGGCATTAATTAAGAAAAAAAAAAATGGTAACTAAATTTTATAGAAATTGCTGAATGTGGTCTCCTTCTTGGTATACGCACTTTTGAAATCTAATTTGTAAGTTCAAAAAAGAATTTTGTAGCATTTCTTGTGGAATTCCATCGATAACGTTACTCACAGTAACGGTTTGGTGAGATTACTCGAAAACAATTGCTCGAAAAAAGTTCCTCAAATGGACAATTCTTCGAAAGCCTAGTTACTCGAATAACAATTTCTAGAAAAGAAAATTGCTCGAAATAATAGAATAAGATTATTTTGAAAATTTATACAAATACAAAATTATGAAATTTCTCGAAAAGAAAATTGCTCGAAATAATAAAATAAGATTATTTTATTAAATTTATACAAATACAAAATTATGACATGTACTAGAAAAGTTGCTTACATTTGGTTACACACACCAAAAATTAATATACTTAACATTTACAAATACATACATGCACACTTAATAACCAATGTTGTGAGCAAGACCGCGAACATATTCTTCAACATCTACGTCGCGATATTTACGGCTACCCATTGGAGGGTCAACACCAGCCAGACTTATTATCGTAAAATACCATTAGCAAGAAAGGTAATAAGAGGATTATTTCAAGAGAGTAGATATTTAATTGTATGCGTTAAGGTTGCCGTGTGTATTGTCTATACTGTATTGTAGTTACTCCTTATCAGAAAATCACCATTAGCAACAAAATGAATGAAAAGATTATTTCAAGATAATAGGTATTTAATAAATGTACTCGTTAAGGGCACATTTTATTATTTTGTTTAATGCATAAATTTGATAAATTAACTTATATTTTTTTCAAGCAATTTTCTTTTCAAGAAATTCTTATTCGAGTAACTAGGCGTTCCCCATAAAAAAACGATCAGGAGAGTTCGGGGCCCATCCGATCGTTCCACCGCTTCTATCCATTTGGCCCCAAATACCCAACTCACAGAGAAAATGACAAGGTGCACCGTCCTGCTGAAAATATACCTCCTCCATGATACCTTCTTGTTGCAGTTGGGGGTAAAAAAGTCTTCTAGCATATCTGTATATACTGGACCATTAACTGTTTTTTCAATAAAGAAGAACGGCCCATAAATTTTGTTTCTGGAAACAGCACACCAGAAATTTACTTTTGGAGTATTTTGCTGAGATCCGTTAAAAGTTCTAAGCTTCTCACTACCTCAAATGCGGTTGTTATGTTTGTGTACTTTTCCATTTAAATGAAAAGAGGCCTCATCAAACATAATCGTATTATCATCAGGTTCTGTTCTAAAAAGTTTCTCACATAATTAGCATTTTCCCAAAGTAGTCTCTCTCTTTAATTCTTTGAAACGTTTGTATCTTGTAAGGAGTTAATTTTAAACCTTTCAAACATCTTTGTACTTCACTTTTAGACACATTTTTTAAATTTTCTATTTTTGGAATAGAAATTTGATTATTTTCAGTTAAGATTTGATTTATAGTTAAGAGACGATTGAGATAATTTAGATTATTTAGATTTTTTAATACCTTCTTTTTCTCAAGTGAACCACTTTCTTCGTATATCTGATACCATTTTAATATGGAACTTCTAGACGGAGGACGTTTTTCAAGTTATAATCCGAATCTTCTTCTTGTGGTTGTTATCGAAGAAATTTTTGTAAATAATAATACTGTAGCTGCTTTTTCTTGATTCGTGTAAATTATTATTGCAAAATAACTGTTTACATTACTGAATATCAACCAAACTCACTTGAGAGATAACTTAATAAATACATGACTTTCACAGCACCCTTGATTAATCTCCTTTCATTGTATAAGAATATGTAATAAAAAGATGCTTAAAAAGTTTTAAAATTAATTCCATACAAAATATATTCAAATAATAATTAATGTGTATTTTGACAGAAAACCTGTTTAAGCGCCATAATCTGCGGGAAAATTTTTCAATGTGATTGGGAAAAAACTTTTCGAAATTGGAAACTCATTGGTTGAAATCGCACATATCTTATTTCGTTTAGTCAATAATCACGTTTAGAATGTGTCAGTTTCAACTGAGACAGATTGTATTGTATCCTTTTTCACTTTATCTAATTGTTTATTGTACGTATTGTATTTATACGTCCCTGCCTTTATTCTGCCCTTTTATGCTTTGTTGAGATAATTTTTGTGCCTTTTCTCATTGTGAATTCTGTATCAATATATGTTTTGCGTATTTTAGCTTATTATTGTTCCTCGGGATAATTATCGAGTATTCCTTTAATGTTTTAAACTTTTGTTTTCGTTTCTTATTTCCTTCACTTAAATTCTGTGGAGATCTTTTCCTTAAATATTGCAATATTGCTTTGTATACATCTACTTCTCTTACTGTAACTTCGCTTGAATTTTTCAGACTCTTCCTCGTATGTACCTGATGTCACATTTCACTCTTAAAGTAAAATACATTATTTCACCTGATTTATTAATCCCACCAAAATCGCTGATATTAATTAATTATTAATTCACAATCATTTCGTTTTATCACACTACATGAGCATGAGATACGGTTCGTTTAACGAGAATTCTTATTGAGTGCGCTTGTACGCCATGCTTGTTGGCTATTGAAACTCAACTTCCTTATTCTAATTGATTGATTGATTATTATACAGAAATGAATTTATATTAACAAAAGTGATATCAAAACTCATAAACTTGTATGAAATACTTTTATTACATTTTTCAACAAACTCTTAAGCAATAACTGTATCTGTTTATAATCATTTAAATTTTTGTTTAAAAAAATTAAAAAAATAAAGATTAGATTAGACTATTGTCATTTATAATTTTATCAGCACAGTCTTAAAATATCTGCCAAAAGGATGCTTTTTATAAAATACTAGTATATAGTTTTGACAGATGTAATAGAGTTGCAGTAACGAAAGTCACAATCTAAGATTTACACAAAACTGCTATTTTTATTTTTTTAGCGATTGTAAATAATTTTGTGCAAAGGATTTTGTCGCTCTAGAAAGATGGGCGTACGATACAGCAGTACTCCGCTGTCTTAATGGTCATATATTTATAACTGCATCCACAAAACTGCTGTTCAATATTTTTATATAATTAATAATTTTTAAACACTTTTAACTGTACATTTTCATTTACAATATTATTCCGCATACTGTTTTGCATAATGTATTTTTGAATGTCAAAATGTGGGCGAAGTAAGAATAGTAAAATGAATACTTGCTAATTACGTTTAATTTAATATCCTACTCGGTGTTCTATAATATAAAACAAATATTTATAGAAAAAAAATCAGAAAAAACAAAAAAAATCTCGTTGGTTTGTGTTATATAAGTCGAGTAAATGTATTCGGTAACGCCTATGCCATGAATCAATATTTTTAAATTAACCAATTTAATGATAGTGATCTGTTTAAGGATTGCAACATCAATATTTTGTTAGTTTATCAATAAAAGCAATCTTTTATAATTGACAAAAACGAACTATTTGCATGTGTAATATGTGAACATTGATTAATAGCACTATATTCATATAAATAATTCACCTAACTGTAGTGATTTATCCCTTATGGCATTATTGTTATGTACTTGATGCTTCGCTTTGCAAACACATAACTAAATTCATTTACATTTGATTTAATAACTCAAACGTACTCTAGGCCTAATAATAACATTCTAAACACTTTATTCAAACAATTTATTTCGATACATTGAAACAAACACATTTCACTTTTTGAAGTTTTTTTAATTGTCATACCTCTTTTCAACGATATTCTGTCCATTTTTAAATTATGTAAACTGCATAATCCAAATTTTTAATATATCGCTGATTTGGGTCATCTAATGATTATATAAGTTTAGGCTTTGTCATATGCAAGTATTATTATTAAAACTAGTGCAAATCATCACAAATTATTATGGTGGGAAACTAGCTGGTCGGTCCTGTCCTAGGGCCCAATTATAACACAGGATCTCTCTTCTTTCTTATTTTTGTGTGCCTTTTTCTTGTTTGCGCCATACTGCTTTCCTGTACTTATTTGCCTTTCCATAAGTTTGTCTTTCCGACAATTTGTTAAGTGTTCCTTTTTGGCTTTTCCACATCCTGTTTGCACCATCCTGTTTCCATGTAAACTATTGGTCTTGTTTCAGTGTAGGTTTTTGACTTTTCCGCGCCTGTATGGCTTAAGGTTTCTATGGTCCTTTTGACAGAAACAGGTTTTAGGTTTAAATCAACATCTTGGACTTTCATCTTGAGTATTGTTTCTGCATCTATGGTTCTTTGGACAGAAGTGGAATCAACATTAAAAAATAAGGTCTTTTTTTCTAACTTGCGACTCCTTCAACAGAAACAACTCGTTTAGTATTGGTACTTTTGTATTTTCAATTACAATTACAATTAATGTTAATAACCATAAGACATTCAAAATTCGTACATCATCACCTACTAATTATTGGATTTTTTATGATCAAAGTAGTTTTAAATATTGACCATATCGACAATTTAAACGGGCAAACGCACCAACGCGAAAACGCGCAAACGCTCAAACGCACAACCGCACAAACGCATAAACTCACAAACTTACAAACGCACAAACGCACAAACCCACAAACGCGCAAACGCGCAAACGCGTAAACGCGCAAACCCGCAAACTCGCAAACGCGCAGACGCGCAAAGGCGCAAACGCACAAACGCATAAACGCACAAACGAACAAACGCACAAACGCACAAACACAAACACACAAACACACAAACACACAAACACACAAACACACAAACACACAAACGCACAAACGCATAAATGCACAAACGCACAAACGCACAAATGTACAAACGCACAAAATCACAAACGTACAAACGCACAAACGCACGAACGCACGAACGCACGAACCCACGAACACACGAACACACGAACACACGAACACACGAACACACGAACACACAAGCACACAAACACACAAACACACAAACACACAAACGCACAAACGCACAAACGCACAAACGCACAAACGCACAAACGCACAAACGCACAAACGCACAAACGCACAAACGCACAAACGCACAAACGCACAAACGCACACGCACAAACACACAAACACACAAACACACAAACTCACAAACGCACAAACGCACAAACGATTTTTTATGATCAAAGTAGTTTTAAATATTGACCATATCGACAATTTAAACGGGCAAACGCACCAACGCGAAAACGCGCAAACGCTCAAACGCACAACCGCACAAACGCATAAACTCACAAACACAAACGCACAAACGCACAAACCCACAAACGCGTAAACGCCCAAACCCGCAAACTCGCAAACGCGCAGACGCGCAAAGGCGCAAACGCACAAACGCATAAACGCACAAACGAACAAACGCACAAACGCACAAACACAAACACACAAACACACAAACACACAAACACACAAGCACACAAATGCACAAACGCATAAATGCACAAACGCACAAACGCACAAATGTACAAACGCACAAAATCACAAACGCACAAACGCACAAACGCACAAACGCACGAACGCACGAACGCACGAACCCACGAACCCACGAACACACGAACACACGAACACACGAACACACGAACACACGAACACACAAACACACAAACACACAAACACACAAACACACAAACGCACAAACGCACAAACGCACAAACGCACAAACGCACAAACGCACAAACGCACAAACGCACAAAAGCACAAACGCACAAACGCACAAACGCACACACGCACAAACACACAAACACACAAACACACAAACACACAAACGCACAAACGCACAAACGCACGAACGCACGAACGCACGAACGCACGAACGCACGAACGCACGAACGCACGAACCCACGAACTCACGAACACACGAACACACGAACACACGAACACACGAACACACGAACACACGAACACACGAACACACGAACACACGAGCACACAAGCACGCAAACACACAAACACGCAAACACACAAACACACAAACACACAAACACACAAACACACAAACACACAAAGACACAAACACACAAACACACAAACACACAAACACACAAAGACACAAACTCACAAACACACAAACACACAAACACACAAACACACAAACGTATCTAATAGGCCGGTTAAAAAAATGTCCCGGTATATATGCAATTTTATAAGCATTAAATCAATCTAATGTGCCGTGGAATACACTTGACTGAGAAATTATATTTTCGGAAATGAACCCTTTTTGGACGCATATAATGCTACCTTCTATTCGAAAACTTTCAGTTTGCCGTTGTTTACCATACAGTCATTCCTGACCGAAAAATGTCTCATATATTAAAAGGGTGAATAACCGGCTTAGAGGATGTTTGGTAAATCTAAAATTTAATTTCTACTAATGACGCCACATAAAGACGTTTGTCCAAGCTGCTATCTTCTTTTTTTCTTCCAAAGTAAGTAGGGTGGTCATATTTAATATGCGATAGTTATATAGCATTATTACCAAAAGATGTTACTTTGCAGTCATCGTTGTATTTTTACTTTTTTGAAATCTGTAAATAGCGGAAAAGTGTCAAGTTCAACGCATAAACCTATCAACGAGATGACTATAAAAACATACAAGAGAGTTGTTATTTATATCATCGTAATGTAATTTAATTAGCATTGACTATGTTTTGTTGATGTATATATTGACATTAAAATTATTTTATTTCACTATTTGTGTTCTTAATTATGTACTATGAACTCAATGTTTTTATTTATTTATTATTTAATTATGTGTAATTTGTGGTAGTTACCTTATGGTTGGCAATTCCATACAATTTTTAATAAATCATACATAAATTTATGTACAAGGTTATGGCTTTCCAGGTGAGATGCGCCTATTATGGTTAAACATTTATCATGTCTGTTCCCCACATTAAGGTATCAAACGCCACTAGCTTACATTTTATGTTTTTAGCTATATTGTGGCGATACATGTTGCTAAGTCTGCCCGGTTTTAATAATTTCGTAAAAGGTTCTCGTATGGTTAAAAAAGTACCTTACCTATATAAGCGAAGGTGGTTTAGAATCCTTCTTACTCACGTTATACGTATAATAGTCATCCTTTAATTTTTGTACGGATATTGAGAGGTATCACACTCTGGTATTTTGCTTTTTCATATACGTACGTATAAAGAGAGAGCTATGTAATCGGTTTAAATTTTCAATATTTTTTTTGCTATTCTCGACGTTTTATGGCCTAAACAATACGAAAAACACATTAACAAAAATTTCGTGTCTATGAGTGTGTCTGTTTGCGCGCGCGCGCGGTGTCTTTTAAACCATTAAAGCTATCGATATGAAATTTGGTACAAAAATTCTTTGTCATAAAATCTAGGTCAAATTCGTTAATGAGAAAAATCCAACCAGTGGCGTGGCATTTGTAGGGGCTTACAAGATTAAAAAAATTCTTTGCTTAAAATTTTAAAAAGTTACAAAATTAATAAAACAAACCAATACCTTTTTATATAATTTCAAACTAAAAAAAACCAGAGGCAAAATAGTGTATTTTCTAATTTATAAACCGATTTTTTTTAAAGTTGGGTATTGGAGGTTTTTAAGATCGCTAAGTATAAATTATTTGTCAAAAAATGGCGGATCAAAAATGAGGGACTATCGTGTTTAAAAATCGATATGACTCAAATTCAGGTATTGTGGGATTTGGAGTTGCTTATTACAAATTTTTGGTTAAAATTTGTTTTCATATATAAGAAAGCATTATGTCATTGTTTTTTTATGACCAACACAAGTGCTCATTATCTTTTATGACTATTTAGAATTGAATTTATCAAACTTTTGCTACAGTACAAAATATTTAGCCGAGTAAACTGTGCACAATGTTAAAACTCCATGGCTATATTTAAGGCAGTAATAAGCCGTGCCACACTAAAAAGCAACATTAAGAAAAAATTTTAATTTTGAGTGTAACATATTCTTGCAAAATGCGTGTTTGTTCTTTTTGAATGAGTGTTGGTTTAAGTACAATAGTATATTAAGGAACAAGGAATGAAAAACGTTTTTAATCCCGGTAGAACGAGGACTTTAAAATTTGTCGACGGAATGTTAAAAAACAGTTTTGTCCCCAGTGTTAATTTTCAATACCAACTATTTATTTGAAATCAAATTTATAATTACTTTACTCCTTATGATTTGATCTAGAAAAACTGGAACGGTCGATTACTTTGGCAACTACTAAACATAAATCGACCAAATTTTGTAATAAGGGATAATGTCAAGAGTCGTACTTAAAAAGTTGCCAAGTTTATAGTTTTCTCTGTAAGTTACGTAATTTTAAAACTTTTAACTCTAATGTTTATTATTCGGAAATATGGTATCTCACATTTTTCGAAATAAATACAGAAACGGCAAGTTATTATCTCGAAAATGGTGTAACCAAAATTGGTCAAATAGTGAATAAGGAATATTCACTTATTGAGTAAGTAATTACAGTACTGTAATAGCAATATAAGAATAAATAAAACAACAAATACTTAATCAATACTTCAAAATGACTACCGTCGTTGGCAAATCAATATCTGAGGCCATCATAAAATTCTGCCAAAGTGTTCGATTACATGCCTGTAGTAATTTGTGTGGCTTCATAAAAAAACTGGCCATTCCAGAGAATCACTTCTTCCAAATTCATCTTCCTGGAAATCTGTTATTTAAAAATCAGATGACTCCACTGGAGAAATTAGTTTCAGTTCCATCATGCTGGTACTAAATTTCATGGACGTTTTCATTTAAATGTCTAATTTGCGTTGTCTAAGATAATGTTGTGTGGTCCAATTGTCATCTATGAAAAATGGAGGAATGAAAATTCTCGCCCAAACATTCACTTTTCCCTGGTATTGAGTGTGAAGTTCCGACATCAACTGGGGTTTTTCTACTCTAGAGTCTAGGCAAAAGGTTGTTTCATCACTAAAAAATGTTTTGGGTGGAAATTATGGTTTTTATTTGTCATTTCCATAGTAGTTTCTGAGATAGAATTATATAATTTTGTTATATTAAAAGAAAAGTTACGTTCAAACATTACTGTTGAATGCGTAGGAGGATATATTAAGCCTTTGAATCTGAGATTTAAGTAATCTTGACAATTAGTCTTCATCACTTCCTGTTCAACCTAATAATGATGTTCCAGCTCCTGCACCTTCGTTGGAATATGTTTTTGAAGAACTTGAAGAATAAGAAAAGAAGAACGAAAGGAAGAAGAAGTAGAAGAGCGAACAAAAGTGGAAGAAAAGGTTTCCTTTATCAGAGGTGCGTTTAACATAAATCATATTCCAAATTAATGGAGATTGATCTTAAAACAAGTTTAAAGACAGTGCTTCTCCATAATGGTAACCTCCTACCATCAGTTCCCGTTGGATATTCAGCAGATATGAAGGAGAGCTATCAACAAATGAATCTGTTGCTAGATCTCAACTATGAACAGTGTAAATGAAAAATATGTTGGAATCTAAAAGTTGCTGTTCTCATTCTTGGAATGCAATTGGGGTATGCCAAATTTTCCTGCTTTCTTTGTGAGTAGAATAGCAGGGCTAAGGAAAACCATTACGTAAAAAGTACGACCTTCTCGACAAAAAATTCGTCCTAGAGAGGAAAATTTACAAAATCTCCTCCATTTGTTGACCGGAAAGAATTTTAATTCCCCCTTTACATATAAAATTAGGCCTTATTAAATATTTCGAGGGATATTAACTGGCTTCTTAAGAAAAGGTAAGGAAAAAAAATAATTACAAAACACGTGTAGAGAAGCTTTTAAAACATATGCCAAAGAGGGATGTAATATGTCTGAAAATTTCAGACCAATACTTTTTAACCAATAGAAATGGGTTTTTTGACAGGTCACTATGGCAACGCATGTATGCTCTCTACGGTAGGTAACCAACAGCGAATTATAGTGACTATTCAACTCACCCTCTCCATGTCAACTATCAACCAATTACAATTTAGTATTTTTTATATTTGTACCAATCAGAGCACAATTGTGCGACAATTCCGCTAGCGGAATATTCCCGACAATTTTTTTCTCTTCCTGTGAAATTTTAAATATCACTCGTGGCTGACGACTTGCATAAATTTTTGTCAGTGCTTAATCGTGTTTATTGCTCCAAAATTGGTCTTGTCATTGATTACATAATATATATATATATATATATATATATATATATATATATATATATATATATATATATATATATATATATATATATACTTATATAATCAACGCACTCGAAAATTGGTCGAAGCAATAAACACTCAATGAAACAGTTTTATAAATAAAATTTGTCTTAGTTTTTGGATGGTTTTCGGTATATTACAAGAAGCACAGGATGTGCTCGTTTGAAGTATTTTTTTAAGGGCTCATTATGAAAAAAATCTTATAACGAATCTAATCGAATCTAAAGATAATTGTTTGATTGGGACCTCACATAATATAGATTTTAGGGGTCTTATTTATTACCCCACAAAAATCTTTATACAGGGTGTCTTATTGCCATCAGAAGCGGTCCACTGGGGGAGGGGGCAGCTTTTTTTAACGAAAATTTTTTATTTTCAATTTTTTAATGGATTTTACATCAAATTGAAAAACTTTACGATATTTTCCATGCAAAATGTGCTCGCGTAACTTGAAACTGGTAATCACACCGATGTTACAGAAGAATACGAAGACGATGTTTTGATGGAAATTGAAGAGAATCCTAAGATTAGCACCAGAAGACTCGCTGCTATGTATACTAATATTTCCAAATCTTCCATATGGAACATTATTCTTCGAAAAAACTTGTATACTTTTCGTTTTCAGAGAGTTTATGCGATGTCAGATGGTGATTTCCCTCCCCGCGTAGAGCTTTCACACTGGTTGAGGAACAAAATCAGTGTCCTAATTTTTTTCTAATATTTTATTTTGTGATGAAGCTACCTTTGCCAGGGATGGGATTTTTAATTTACATAATGCACATTATTACGCATACATTGACTAAAATCCTCATGCAACAAAAAAGACACTAAGCATTAAGTATTAATGTCTGAATAGGTGTAATCCGTAATCAGCTGCTGGGACCTGTATAGTTATCTGGCCGTGTATCCTAATTTCTTGTAAAAATGTTTTACCTGATTTAATAGACGATGTTTCCCTGATGATTAGACAGAATTGATGGTTCTTTGACCTGGTTAGTGCAGTTCGTGAATTTCTTAACAACAGTTATGGTAACCAGTGGAATGGAAGAGGTGGTCCAGTCAATTGGCCTGCAAGATCCCCAGCCTTAAACCCCTGTGATTTCTGTATTTGGAGATACTTAAAAGCATTAGTTTATGCTATTCCAATAGACACGCGTGATCACTTATGGGAAAGAATTGAAGATGCTTGCAATGCAATTAGAAATAATCGTGTAATTTTTGCAAGAATTAGACAATCTTTACAGAAAAGAATAGATTTATGTATTGAAGCAAATGGTCATCATGTAGAGCATATGTTATAAATATTCGTTCTGTTCTTCTTGTTGTTAGTTGCCCTTAATTATTTTTTATGTTAGATACTTAAATTGTATTATACTATCTTTAGAAAACAAAACATTTCTTTTATGAATCATGGTTTCCACAAAATTTTACATCAAATTAAATAACTAATTAAAACAAGTAAAATCAGACACTCTTTGTTGATTTATCACAGCCAACCAGGCATTGAAAACATAATTTAGTAATGAAACAGTATTTTCTGCCAGAAACACAAAAAGTTTAAATTTATTTTTTCGCAAACGGTACGAGATAGCGATTTCAACTAAGAGCACATTTTGTGTGGAAAACATCGTAAACTTTTAAAATTTGATGTAAAATCCATTAAAAAATTGAAAATAAAGTTTTCGTTAAAAAAAAGCTGTTGGCCCCCCAAGTGGACCGCTTCTGATGTCAATAAGAAAATCGTGTTCTCAGTGACCGGTTTGTCATTACGACTTATTCGTTGTACCAAATTTGAACTTGTTACGTAGCGGTGTTTTTGAAATATTTAACAAAAAATGAATTGACGGTGCCATATTCAAAGGGCTTTAGCTCCGTTAGGAGGCATTTTTGGATCAAGGTAATTTAGGTTACATCGACATAAAATCATGTCTAGTATGTGTAGTTTCCATTTATCAGGGGAGTTTCTGGACACCCTGTATAATGTTATCTTCCAAAAATTCGAAGTATTCACGAAAGGTGCTTTAGCGTCGTCTAGAAATCGCTTTTTATTTGTGAACGGATTTTAACCAAAATTCGGTAAATCCGAGATATTTTAGTGTTAATTTTAAATATTCAATTTTAATGAAATCCGTTCCATAGCTTTCCGGTTATTATATACATTATAAGAAGCAGATTTTTGGAGCTTCAAAAAAGGTCTTGACAGTGTTTGCCCCCAGGTTAGTATTTTTGATATATTCACAGAAGGCACTTCAGGGGTTACTATGAAGCACCTTTTTTAGAGCTTATTGCCCAACCAAAAGCTTCTATAACGGCAACTTGTGTAAATTTTAATTATTTTTAAAAATGATCTCTTTACGTTTTACTGTGCATTTAATAGTTGTCCAGCCATGCCTTAGGGTTAAGTCCTACAAAAAACTTTTATTCAAACTTGCTTAAAATAATCTTTAGAAAGGCATTCTATACTGTTTTCTACGATCACTTCATATTAACGTCAAATTAATAAAAATAACAATATTATGATTATGGAGTTCTGTTAAGTAAGTAAACAATTTAACTTCCGAGTTAAGCATTGCATTTCAGTAGCAACAAATTCCGAATTTTACTTATTTCCTGCTAATTTAACATTTTTGAAACCTGTAGAGGTATTAACAATTTTTCGTCGACGTGTTAATTGCTTGTAATTAGCAGTGAGTTCTGTTTTTATAAATTTCACTTCCTTCTACCTGAGGAAGTATGCATATTTATGATTTGAGTTTTGATCGTGTATACTAAAACAAGTAACTAATTGTTTAACCAAAATTACGCTAATTTCAACAAACTCTTGCATAGTTATGTGCATGGGGGGGGGGGGGGGGCGCTAATTTATGTCCGTCCGTTTTAAGTATACTTTTTTGATAAACAGATTAAGCAAATTAATTCGGAATAAAGTAACTAAATTTACTAATTTTAACGTGAAATTTATTATTTGAAATTATCTTTGTGTTATTAATGTTATTATGTTGTGGAGGAGTTTTGAGTGTTTTTTTTTGTTTGTGAATAATTAGTAGATACTGCACCATAATGTAAGAGATCAAGTGGTACAATTTTTAATGGCTACAAAATTGTTTTTTATAATTACAGTCGTTCTCCCTTGCACTCGTTATTCAATTTAGTTTGACTATAATTGAGTGCAAATTATGGCTTTGCATTTGTTGCCTTAGGTTATGCTTCTGCATACTTTTACTCTAAAACTGGCACATTATTTATTAAAAAAACTAACAAGTTATCTCTGGAATAAAAAGTTAACATCTTAAAGATATTTATGATTACATATTTTTTACGATATACCCTATAATAAAAAAATTAGTTGCTTAAGTTTCGTATTAATAGGTGGGTAGTACAAGTTTAACTTATATTTTTTATTCATTTTTATTGTAACTAAACACTTTTTGTAACATTCTTTTTAGTGTTTAAAATAACTTCCAGTAAGTAGCTGTAAGATGATCACTAAATATAACCCGTAATTTTATTAATAAAGATTTTAAACAATGCGTCAGCGTTACTATAGCGTATAGAAATTTACTACTAAAAATTAAGAGTGTCCCAATCAACTTCGCATGTTTTAAGACATAAGCTCTCTTTCTGCTAATAGCTATAGAACAAAATACCTTTTGAAGTAGCAAAATTACCTATAAATTGAAAAATCTGGAACACTAAAATTGTGGCAGGACCTGCAACAAACAAAACACACCCGGGTACCACACAAAAATTAAAAAACACCGAACGCGTTTCAATAGCTAAGCTATCGTCACCAGTGGTCGACTGGGACGAACTAAAGAAATTTCTTTAGTTCAGCGTGTAACGCTTCGTTGCTTATCTGGTGAAAGTAAAAGTTCTAACTAGCCTAAAGGTCCTTGATCGTCATCCATTAGAATTTGTTTGTTTTTGAAGATGTTTGATTAAAGATACTCTATCTTCTACATAATTTTTATCAAATGTTTGTAGGGCTAGAGCAGACGTTTTTATTTGATATAAGCTAAATCTTTTGCATTGCTCAAAAGTTTTTGCAAAGTATTATTCGAAGTAGTGACTATTTTAAAATTAACTCTGAAAAAGATTTTAGATTTTTATAAGCAGGATAGTTTGGTAATTTTACATACTTTGTTTACATTTTTTCTCTAGCGTTACCTAATCCTATGTGTTTGTTTCCTAACTGTATTCCTAACCATTTCATTTGAAACCCCTTTGTATGCAGCAATTTCTTTAATAGTGCGTAATTTTTATTATAGTTTTGAACTGAAAGAGGAAAATTAAGCAATCTATGAACCAAAAAGTTAAAAGTCGCGAGTTTATGCTGCTTGCAGTGATTGTGGAGTCATTGGTTATGAATTCTTTAGTCCTAGTTTCCTTACGATAAATATCTATATCTATTTTATTACCATTTTCACGTACGAGAGTAACAAGAAAAGTGTGATTTGCCTCTATCTGATAGGTAAATTTTATTGTCGAAAATTTTAATTTAATTTAAAGTTTCAACAAAGTTTTCAACACTACAAATTTTAGTATTAAGGAGAGCAAACGCATCATCCACTTGTCTAACCCAAACTCTAGGACAATAAGGTAAATCACGTTTTAATCCTGTTTCAAATTTTCTCACGAATAGATTGGTCATAAACGGAGAGAAGCTATTGCTACTTCAGATAATAGTTTGCAAAATCTTTTGGGCAATCCAAAAGACCAAGAAGGGAACACGCACACACGCACACACGCACACACGCACACACGACACACGACACACACGCACACACCACACACACGCACACGCACACCGACACACGCACACACGACACACGCACACACGCACACACGCACACACGCACACACGACACACACAGCACCACACACACACAACATACACACACGCGCACCACACGCACGCACACACGCACGCACACACACGGACAAGGACACAGGACACGGACAAGGACACGGACACAGGACACGGACACGACACAGGACACGGACACGGACACGGACACGGACACGGACACGGACACGGACACGACACAGACACGGTCACAGTCACGGACACGGACACGTCACAGACACGGACACGGACACGGACACGGACACGACACGGACACAGACACGGACACGGACACAGACACAGACACGGACACGGACACGGACACGACACAGACACGAGACACGGACACGGACACGGACACGGACACGGACACGGACACAGGACACGGACACGACACGACACGGACACGGACACGGACACGGACACGGACACGGACACGGACACGGACACGGACACGGACACGGACACGGACACGGACACGGACACGACACGGACACGGACACGACACGGACACGGACACGGACACGGACACGGACACGGACACGGACACGGACACGGTCACGGCACGGCACGGACACGGACACGACACGGACACGAGACACGGACACGGACACGGACACGGACACGGACACGGTCACGGACACGACACGGACACGGACACGGACACGGACACGGACACGACACGGACACGGACACGGACACGCACACGGACACGGACACGGACACGGACACGGACACGGACACGGACACGACACGGACACGGACACGGACACAGACACGGACACGGACACGACACGGACACGGACACAGACACGGACACGGACACGGACACAGACACGGACACAGGACACGGACACAGACACAGACACGACACGGACACGGACACGGGCACGGACACGGACACGGACACGGACACGGACACGGACACGGACACGGACACGGACACGGACACGGACACGGACACGGACACGGACACGGACACGGACACAGACACGGACACGGACACGGACACGGACACAGACACGGACACGGACACAGACACGGACACGACAGACACAGACACGACACGACACAGGACACAGGACACGGACACGGACACGACACGGACACGGACACGGACACGGACACAGACACGACACAGACACAGACACAGACACAGACACAGACACAGACACAGACACAGACACAGACACAGACACAGACACAGACACAGACACAGACACAGACACAGCACAGACACAACACAGACAACCACACACAGACACACACAACAGACACAGACACAGACACAGACACAGACACAGACACAGACACAGACACAGACACAGACACAGACACAGACACAGACGCAGACGCAGACGCAGACGCAGACGCAGACGCAGACGCAGACGCAGACGCAGACGCAGACGCAGACGCAGACGCAGACGCAGACGCAGACGCAGACGCAGACGCAGACGCAGACGCAGACGCAGACGCAGACGCAGACGCAGACGCAGACGCAGACGCAGACGCAGACGCAGAAGCAGACGCAGAAGCAGACGCAGACGCAGACGCAGACGCAGACGCAGACGCAGACGCAGACGCAGACGCAGACGCAGACGCAGACGCAGACGCAGACGCAGACGCAGACGCAGACGCAGACGCAGACGCAGACGCAGACGCAGACGCAGACGCAGACGCAGACGCAGACGCAGACGCAGACGCAGACGCAGACGCAGACACAGACACACACACACACACACACACAATTTCTTTAAAATTAAACTGCTACCTTGACATTTCAGGTGAAACAGTTTTCATTTTTTGCAACGTTTCAAGATAAAGCATACCTCATTTTGTAAGCTGCTTTCGCTTAGTTTAATTAAAGTGTACTTTTATCTGCCTCGTTATAGCTCATTAGGTTTTTAATACCATAAAAAGGGTACTTGTTCGTTTTTACCAGGTTCGTCCACACTGAACGATATACTCGTAAGAGTTTTATGCATACATTATTCCTATTTTTGTCTCAAAAAACTAAGTATTTACATTTAAGATTAATTTAACTAACATACAAAAACGATAAAATTTCAAAATAAAAATACTTCAGCAAAAATAAACACAAATAACAGAAAGTATAAATGATCGGGAACTTCTAGCCTCCTTCAGGCGATCGGTAATTCGTCGAAGATTCTGGATTGGCGCCGTTGTCTATTGGTTGGAGCGGGGATCGTCAGGCAGCTCCTTTCTTTAAGTTTTCTGTGAAAATACGGTTAGCTAGGTGTTTAAGTGAACATTTTCACTTATTTTAAAATAATATTAAAATTATTAAGGCCGGACCTGTCCGGTAGCAAATGGTAGTAAATATTTTATACAGTTATTGTAACTGTGCTTATAATAGTTGGCTGGTGCATGTGACTATACGATAACGAGAGTAATGCTCTCTATATACCTGATTTTAGGGTTAAACAGAAAATTGAAAATTTGGAGACCATTTTTGCTTTATTCTTTTAAAAAGAATACGTGTTTATTTCGTACAAACTTGTATACCTCTAACTTTTACGAAAGTGAATTTTAAAAGGAACTAAATAGTTTTGTCACGAGCTTTCTTAACTAGCTATCTATTTACAGTAGGTTATTAATTACGGTGGATTAACCTATTATCTAATTATTCTTAGTAATTAGTGTAAATTTTAGTAAAGCGGGATTGGTGGTGTTTACGAGTTATTAAACTCCTTGAAACATAATTTCATAAATACTATCGGATTGTACATTCTTGGTGCGGGGTATATTAAAAATTTAACTGTAACCTTCACCTTTCAGGTGAAAGAGTTTTAATTTTTGCTACGTCTGAAAAAACATCTCATTTTATGGTTTTTTTTCGTTCAGCACACACACGTTCACTCGCACACGCCCACGCCCACTCGCTGACGCTCATGTTCATGCTCATATTCATCACCTTCACAGTCACGACCAGTCAGACGCTTAAACTCTTACGTTCTCGCTCACGATCACCCACACGTACAAACACTTCTACCAAATTCACCTCATCTTTACAAAGTGAAGTTTTGATTTTTACCCAAAGGCAAATAAAAAAGGGTTCCTTATAGGAAATATGAATCATTATTTTAAGGCTTGTAAACGTCATTTTAACCTAAAGGCTTAACTATGTCAAAAATCCTTAGACTAGGTAAGGGCATGATATACAAAATCGATCTAAAATTGTGAAATTCAAACATTAATAATATACAGGATGTTTCTTAATGATATGCTTATGCTGAAGAAGTTGATTCTACATAAAAAATAAGACTTTTTTTTCTTATGAACATATCTCGTCCAACGCACCGGTTTTGACATGCAAGGTCAAAGTTAATTTTTTTTTTCGTTTTTTGTCAATATCTCGAAAACAGTTTGAGATACAGCGCCAATCTTCTACCCACGTTTTTTTACTTGGAAATACCCTTATTTTGATTATTTGTCTAATTTTTTTCTTAAAAACCTGATGTTTAAAAAAAATTTACAACAAATAACATAAAACGATTAGGCATTACAACAATTGTTGGAAATGGCTTCCTCCACTTAATATACATGCTCCCGCTCTTCTTCTCATGGAACTGGGCATGCGTTGAATTATTTCTGGGGTATGTCTAATTGTGTCACAAGCGATAACTATCCTGTCTCTCAATTCTGTAACAGTGTTAATAGGACGTGTGTACACTAGCGATTTAAGATGGCCCTACAAAAAAATCTAAGCTGTTAAAATCAGGGGACCTTGGTGGCCATTCTTGAGGCTCGCCGCGACCAATCTAACGGTTTGTATGAACAGCTTGTAGGTAGTTGCTAACCATTTCACTAAAATGTGCAGATGCATTATCGTGCATGTACCACATACGGTTTCTTGTTGCTACAGGAATATCCTCCAACAGCAAAAAAGTTGAGGTAAGACTGTCCATGAAGCCGTCCCGGCAAAAAGTATGGGCCAATCAAATGGTTACCAATAATTCCTGCCCATACGTTAACTGAAAATTGGTGTTGAAAATGGGTTTCGGTTATTTCATGTGCATTTTCTTCCTCCCACAAATGATTGTTGTGAAAATTCTGGATGGCACTTCGCGATAAGTTTACCTCGTCCGTAACAAAATGCGGGATTCAAATTACGGATTTTGCGTAATCTTATGAAGATCCCGTCGACAAAAATTTACACGGCTTGGAAAGTCTCGCGGAAGTCTATCAAAATTCTCCAAACAATTTGATTACAGATATTTAATTGTGTAGCAATCTTTCTCGTACTGGTTTCTGGATGGTCATTGATTTGGTGAAGCACCGCTTCTTCAATTATTGGTGTTCTTACACTTCGAGGTCTACCTTTCGAAGTAACTCTTCGAACAGTACCAGTTTTAACAATCCAACGAAGGATATTGATAAAAGTTCTACTATTTGGCAAAGCTCTATAGGGATATCGTATTTGATAACAACGTCTGGCTTCGTATGCATTACCGTCAGCGAGACCTACATGTAATGCATGCCTGCCATTTCTGGGTTTGTGTAATTTACCATTACTAATCAGCTTGTCAGAACTGAATAACGTAAAAGCTAATTACTTTAGAGCAAACATATTAGTACGAGAGAAACTTACTAAAACTGTCAGATGAAGTCAGATATAAAATACAAGTGAAATATGGATTCCGTGCTAACTAGATGTATTGCAAAAATTTCTTTTTTGAAACACTTACGTGAAACACTTACTTACTTACTTGGTTTTGTGTTTAGTACTTACATAATATAGGTTTTGTTAACATTTTTGGATTAACTGTATTCTTAATAAATTGTTAATAAAACATTCTAAAAAAGTGTTTTCTTTTCTTAAACTGCCATTTTTCTCAAAAACGGTTAACTTTAGCGCTTTTAACCAAAAGTACTTTTTTTGTCTAGAAAATATTGGCGGTTCAAATACTCATGTTAAAATGTAATTTGTTTCAGTGGCTTAGAAGTTAGGGGGATTAAAACTCACAATGTATCTAAAATCTACGCCACTGAATTTTTCAAATTGTAATCAAAATTTCAAGTAAAAAATGTGGGTAAAAGCTTGGCGCTGTATCTCAAACTATTTTCGAGATATTGACAAAAAACGAAAAAAAATAGTAAACTTTGACACCCTGTATCTCAAAAACAGTGCGTTTGAGGAGATATGTTTTATATAGAATCAACTCCTTCAGTATCGGCATATCATTAAGAAACATCCTGTATAGGGTGTTCCATTTAAAATAAGCAAGTTGACATCTACTTCCGGTATAACTGTCAAAATATTTTAGTCGTATGTCCCTCACCTACATTAGTACAATTTTCAAAATTTTCGTATGCGTAAGTTTTCCCACAATCGATCAATTTGGTATATATATATATATATATATATATATATATATATATATATATTGAAGTACAAATTAATTATGTTCTATGCAACTTTACGATGTGTAATTTGTCGCCAAAAAGTTCCTAATGTGGAATTTAAGTGTTTTATAGGAAAACGTGTAATTTCATTTTCTGTAACTTTTACGTATAAGTTTTTTAATACGAAGTCAAATAAGTCTTGAACATAGATTGAAAATGCTTAAACTGTATTACCGATATTTTTATAGAAGTGGGCAGCTTTCGAATTTTTTTTCTAGTTTTCATCTGTAATCTCTGTTAACTAATATGAATGTTTAAACGTCCGTCTGACATTGTTGTAGATTTTAATTATGAACGCATTACAAAATAGGTTGCAAAATTGTCCAAAGAAAATTAATTATTTTATTTCTTTCAATTTCAATTTTGTAGATTGGACGGTCCTGTGTTGAGCAAGGAAACTTACTTAATATGGTATACGCTCCTTTTTCCAACTAAGTTGGTGTATAAATAAAGATTGGCCCCAAATCATGACCAACGATAACCATAAAAAAATTTTTTTCCGATTGAGATTATACATACGTTCGGCATTTTTCCTATGAAACTGGCAGATAAATAAATATTTTTGTCATTACAGTTACTGAAAAACCTAAAACCATAAAATTTAGTCTTTGCTCGTGCACTATTACGTTTGGCCCTTTACCCAACTCAATTAGTGTACAAATGAATTTTCTTGCGATGGTCTCACTTGAGGACTAATATCGTGATTATGAATAACACGTACTCAAATTGATTTAGCCGTTTTGGAATTTATCGATCATACTTCTCCTCCTCCCCTATCTAAAAGAAAAAATGCATAAACACACTTCATCCCAAATATCCCTGCGTACGAAATTTTATTAAAGATTCCCGATTTATCTATCATCCCCATCCCTGCTTAAAAAATAGGTACCGCAGAAACCTTAACAGGAGCATAAACAACAACTTACCAAAGTTTCGGCGTGAGTTGCAATGCTGCTTAAAGGATAGAAAGCGCGTTTTAATTCTGTTAACTGAAGTGCTTTGAAATACACAATATTTTATGTTTTTCCTTCTTGTGTGTACACGAATAAATCAGAAGGCTACATACAGCTGTCCATGTGAGAAGAATGAATGCTGTAAATTTAGTCCATTCCGATTGTCACTTTGCTTTGATATGTGCATTTCAAATGAGTCGTACAGGACACTATAAACGTTGAATTCGCGTGTTTGTGAGAATACTTAGGATACGTGATACTTCTTTAAAATGTTTTACCGAAAGTCTCGTACCATGGCGAATTGTTGTTTCAGAGAAGCGTGATAGAGGCGTCTATTTTCATTGTTAAAACGTACGACGGCATGCCTAGTATTATGAAACAAATTTAAGAATTCTGTTGTATAATTGACAAATTTTATTTCATTTATTACAGTATCGATGTCGCTTCGTCTGGTATTTCTTTTGGATGTTTAAATAGTTGGAATTAATATGGTTGTTTTTGGCTGCTAACATAGCGCTTGCAATGAGCCACTGATAATTGTTGTAACTTTATGTGATATTTGGGAAAGATTTTGTGTGAATCAATTCGTCTGTAGTAACGGTCATTTTGCTGAAATTTGTTGGCAACATGATACATTATGTGGATTTATATATTGGCTACTTTCTTGTTCCCAATATCCAATGATTGGTTTGCGAAACGTTTGCGGATGCATCACGTTGTATACGTATATTGATCTTCAAAGTCAATTTCTTTCTGTTTGTGTTGTCATAAAACCAATTATTTGAGACAATCATTAAGTTCATCACTGGGTATAGGGCATAGATGTTAAAAGGAAATTATTTATGTAAGTAGAAAAAATTGTAGGGTTTCCTTAAAAAAAATTAGTAACTGATGCGGTTAGAAAAAGCGATATCATCCTGTTTAATGGTGATAGCTAATAACATTGTAATGCAATGGTAAAAACTTCAAGATTCTGATATAACTTAGTTGAGCGTAGCTATTCAGGTAACTGAGCCAGTGCCTTCTAAATTTAGTACATATTTTACAAAAAAAATTAAATATTTCAGTAACTGTTAACTTTAGGACACATGTTACCTTATAATTTTTTTTAAACATAATTTTAGATCACCATGTATTAATGACGCCCTGTATACTTCAAATGATTTTAAACGTGGCCACTGACGTTGTCTGATCATACGACAAATTTCGTTTTCGTAGGTTTTACCAAACGTCGCTAATCGAAGACGCCGATGTTAGTGTAGGATTAGGTGTAGATGTCGTATTCGGTCTCAACCCATAACATGATGATAAATTACTGGGCACTACTAACATGCGTGTACAAAGTTGGACTCTTGAATTGGTTATTATATGCAGAAATTACAGGGCCCGTGAAGTTAGCAGAACGTAAACAGCACTGTTTTTGCTCGTTAGTGCCTCAATAAAATTTTTGACAAAACCTTCTAAATTTGTTGAGGTGTTCGCCAACTTCACACCTTGCTGAAGGCACAAACATCGAAATTGGGTGTATTGGTTAGTGATTCGTTTATACTCGTTAGTGCTTCAATAATCTTTTTGGCCAAACTAAATGCTTCCGAAACAGAACCATTTTGCCAACTTCACACTTTGTTGAAAGCACAAATGTCGAAAGTTTGTTTATCGTTTAGTGCTTCGTTTGTGTTCTTTAGTGCTTCAATAATTTTTTTGGCAAAACCAAACGCTTTCAAGAGAGAACCAGTTTACGGCGTTTTGCCAACTTGTCATCTTATTAAAGGCACAAACGTCGAAACTGCGTTTATCGGTTAGTGCTTCGTTTGTGTTCGTTAGTACCTAAATCAATTTTTTGGCGAAACCAAAGGCTTTCAAAATAGAACCATTTTGAGGAGTTCTGTCAATTTCACACATTGTTTGTATCAGCATTCGACGAAATACATGTTCAAATTTTTGTGAGGTAATAAATAATATATAAATGGAATAATGCATGTCGCAGTTATGGTACTCTAATTCCGAATAATCAATAAGATAATTAATTAAAGAAAAAATGTGAAATGTCTAGACATAACACATAATACCTAATAAGAATTTAATGACGTTCTATTATCACGTACAAAAGGACCCAGTTTATTAAAAAAAGATGTATTAAAGGTTTAACTGCTTTGTTAACTATAAATTGTTTTAATTCTTCTTTTAAATACATTTAGGGGAATAAAAGTACTAACGCCAGTTTGGTTAATTAATTCTTCCTGGATGCAAATATATTTTATTGAAGTTGGTTGAAGCACTTATGAGCACAAACGAAGCACTAGCTGATAAACCCAGTTTTGACCAAGTTGTGACACTGGCAAAATGTTTCTGTTTCAAAAAATTTAGGTTTTGCACTAAGGCGCACAAATCGGGCTCTAACCTATAAACCCAGTTTCGATTTTTGAGCCTTCAACAAGGTACAAAGTTGGCAGAATACCCCAAAATGGTAATATGTAAAAGATATCTGGTTTTGCCAAAAAAATTATTTAAGCACTAATGAAACACTAAGATACTCGAGCAATTTGGATATTAGTGCCATTTATGTTCTGTTGACTTCACGGACTCGAAATTATAACGTTTTATGTGTGACGAAAGCTTGATAGTTAATGATGTATGTATGGTTCCTCTCCCTGTCGACGTAAACATTTTAAGGTTCTATGGCAAAAGTTTTGGATCTGTACGACGACTCCAAGTTCAACTTGCTAAAAATGGGGATAGGTAGACGGACATTGCGGAAAATAGCTAATTTTTTAATATTAAATGCGCGCTAAAAGAGTATAACAAGTTTGATTGCATATTTGACATCTTTAGGCTTAAGAATGAACAGTTTCTTTGACACATTTTGATAACATCAGTGGTCGGTTTTTTCACTTACAATATAATCTGGCAAAAGTATTGCAGAGTGAATGTTTGTGTTAAAGCATTATGAGAGCAACCGTACTGGGTGTTTAAAACTGCTATAATCAATACATTGTAAGTATTTGAAAAGAATAATACATTTTTAAATCTGTCAACACTTTAAAAGAAGAAGGTATTATATGACATTGTTTTGTTGATCATAAATGCATGATATTACTTGCGTGTACATAATTTATATTAACTATATATCCGTTGCACAAAAATATGTTACCAAGACCACCGCTGGGCGGTTCATATCGACATTTTATAAAGCTAACGACTTCATTCAGCGCTAAGTTTTATGTCGACACCGGATTAAATGAATGAAACGTATCGCATGGTATAAAATATGGAAATCGTTATTGATGAGGTTCCAGTAGTAAAACGATTATTAAACGCTTATTTGTTATAAAATTGTTCAGTCCTTTTAATTTTTGTAGTCTGTTATTAATAATTTAGAATAGTTGAAGTTTTGAAAAATAGTATTCAACAGCTATTAAATAAAAAATTAAACAAATTAACAAGTTAAAAAAAAATTAACGGAAACACTTTTTGTAGAAAGCAATTAAAGTGGAATTTAAAAAATGTTAGGTAAGCATTCCAAGCATGTATTAATAATTACCGAAAAAAGACTATATTTCGTTATTTCATATTTAATGGAGACATACCAATTTGTTAGTGTCCATTATGCATTCCCATATTCCTATAAATAATAGAGAAGTAATTTATGGTTTATATTATTAATTTAATTTATGAAGTCAGTGGACGACTAGCTTAGCACTATCACGCCACTAGTGATTTACACCGCACGCACTGATTGACCTCGAAAGGTGCTGATTTTATGGCCGTTGCATGTTGTAGTTCCTTGGGGGCACATTGACTTTACTTGTTAAATTTAAAATTGGCATATACATAATTAACATTAACATTTTTATGTCTGCACCAACTTTGCATCTAGCGACATTTTTGGCAACACTCGTCAAAGTAACGGTCTATTGTATTAAAATTTTCAAGGTAAACATTATTAACCATTAAAACGACAAATTATTTCTATTCATAGCAGTAGATGTTTTCGTTAATTGATCGAAAATCTATATTTTTGGTCGCTGCGGTTAAGAAATATTTTATGTTCAATAGGTATTATTAATTATTTTATATCAAAGCGCTTGTCCGAAAAATAAAAATCCTTTTATGGGGAGCATGGTGTGTTTGAATTTTATTATAGTAGTAAAAGTCTATACTATCCTATTTTATAAAGAAATTGAAATTACATATTCATTAGTACTCCAAGTTATGTAATTTTGCTTATTTATAAGTAACAGAAATGTTTTAACTACAAACTCGAGTACAATTTTTTTTAAATTTTTGCAACTTTCTTATGTGACAGTTATGCTCTATAATTTATGGATACATAATTTATGAAACACTAAAAATAGAAATTTATATTTGTTGCTGGTTGTGTGTAGGTAGTTCGATTTTCAACCTAAAAGAGAATAAGTTCCATCTAAATAAACAACACAGCATTTGTGATTTATCTTAAACACTTATAGCAGTTGAAGGTGTACTTTATTGTAATATAATAATATATTGTGATGAATAAAAATAGTATTTTTGGAATTGAAGGTGTAATTACAAAATCTTTTTCTCTTATTATTTTAGAGATGCCAGCTTCGAGAAACCCTGCTGGTTATTCTAATAACTGGTTGCATTCCAACGTTGATTCAGTGTAATAAGTAATGAACTATATGACACTTTCGTACTAACGTTTACAGTTAAATTTACTTAATCCAATCAAATCTTATATTTAAAATAAAATTTTAATTATCGTTTGTAATGTGTCATTTTGAAAACATCTGTGAAACTTTACCTTATCAAAGGTCAAAGTTTCTTGTTAGCAAATGGTTCCCTTTCTATTGGTGAGTATATGTGACTGTATCGTACAAATATACTTTTCCGTTAACTCTTCCGAAATTGAAGTTTCCCAATTTTTCAGTAGAATTTCAGTTCATCAAAAAGGTGCATTGACAGTGAAAATGTCAACATACATATTTTACACCAGTAATTGCCACAAACTGAAATCCCGACCCACCACCATTCCCACACAAACATGAACAAACCAAAATAATGGCAGTAAATAAGTGCTACTAATTTTATTTGACAAAAGTAGACAAATAGTGAAAGTAAAGATAAACAGTTTTGCTAGTTGCGGAAAAAATAACAGTTTTAATTAAAAATTTGTCAAATTGGCGACAATTTTATTACTAATACTAGTCAAGCCGAATCTTGAAATAGTATATTATGATACAAATGCAGAAGCAAGCCTATAAAGCACGTGCTACGAATTTAAGAACACGACGCAGAGAGGAGCGCTTTTAACGTAAGTGCTTTAAAGGCACTTCTACACGCGTGTCATCCGCTATTTTTTATTACAATTGCATCATAATTCGAAAAATAGAACTGAAATTCATATTTCAAATCAGCACTTCAATTTTGAATTTGTATCATTTCGGAGATTGGTTAGCATTTGTTGTTTATGTTGTTGCTATGTAGAAACGGTGTTTATTTAACATTTATTTAAAATAAAAATGATACTGTTTGTTCTATTCACCAATTACATGTATAATACAACTTTCTTTAAAAATGATGACGTCATTATTTCTATAGCAACTTTAAAGCATCCCAGTGTTTTATTTTTGAGATTTCACACACTATTTAATTAGTTATTATGGTGCAAGCGTAATAAAAAATTGTTAAATATTTCTCCAAATATTATGATGCATATTTGGTCCACTCAGATCTAAGTATTAAATTTTCTTTACTTATCTCGGACAGGTGTAGTGTGTCGTTCCTTATTTTATTACAAAATTTTATAACGTTTGTCTTGATTTAGTATAACATTAAAATGCAAGGTGCTTTGGTATGTTCTAAATTTATTTTTGTTTAAAAAATAAATAATACACTTCGAATTGACATAATTCAAATGTCGAATTTTTGATTTATGGCGTATTTAAAAAAATATATTTTTTGGTTTATAACTAACAAATTTATTTAAAAGTGTTTTGTGGTGTACCAGGTGGCCCGTTTAGTATCACCTATCACCTTATATGAGAAAGTAAAATAGGTACAAACATTTTTTTCAAATAAAACTTGTTCATACTCATCCGGACTTTTATCTTTTTGTAAAAAAATTATCTGAAAAAATTTATATACAGAGTGGTAACAAAAAGTTACATTTTATTAAATGGAACATCCTGTATACTATTGTACATCTAAATGACGCTTCAAAAGATAATTTCATAAATATAGGGCAAGAGGGCTTCTAATTTATAAGCTATCAAAAAGTGTCCAAGTTCCAAGGCCTGTAAAATGGATTCTATTGAACCTAGAAACTTTTATGTGGCGCCAAAAAAATTGTAAAATTTTAAAAGCTATCAATGAAAAATCAGTGTTGCCAACATTTCAGAATTGTAGCTTTTCTCCAATTTTTAATTGCAACTCATACTCATTGGGACTTTTATCTTTTTGTAAAAAATTTATATACAGAGTGGTGACAAAAAGTTACATTTTATTAAATGGAACATCCTGTATACTATTGTACATCTAAATGACGCTTCAGAAGATAATTTCAAAAATATAGAGCAAGAGGGCTCTGCGATTTTTTGTTTCTAACTTATAAGCTATCAAAAAGTGTCCAAATTCCAAGGCCTGTAAAATGGATTCTATTGAACCTTGAAACTTTTACGTGGCGCAAAAAAAAATTGTAATTTAGTCTTCTATCAATTTTCAATTCTCTCAAATTTTAAAAGCTATCAATAAAAAATCAGTGTTGCCAACATTTCAGAATTGTAGCTTTTCTCCAATTTTTAATTGCAACATCCTATATATGAACACATGATTGAATAGACCATTTCAAGAGCTTTACGATGATGTATGGTTCTGGTATAAACAGAGATTCTAATCAATTTATGTTGAAAAAATGTGATTCTTATATAGAAAGTGTTGCTATGACAACAAAAACTATCTCCATTATTATAGATATTACATAAATATGATTATAAAGTTCCAAAATGTTTTGTGAACATCAATTGGAAAATTAAAATATACTTTTAACAAAAAAATCAACTTTATTCTACTTATAATAATTGCTCGATATGCCCTTCCATCTGACCGATGCAGGTTGTATAACGCAGTTCTGTCCTATCAGTAGCCTTTGAGACAATTTGTTTGCTTCGACAATTGATAGCCTCTCTAATTGTGCCTCTGAGTTCCGTAGTACTGATGGATTGGCTCTCATACACTATGTCTTTAACAGTACCACAGAAAAAGAAATCCATGGGGATTAAGTCAGGACTTCGTGCAGGCCAAGAAATATTACCATTTTCCCAATTCACTCTGCGACTTCTCTGCTTAAAAAATTTCTACACCAATCCCTCGATGATAGGGTACACCATCTTGTGGCCAAATCAAATTTGGCCTGTAGACAAGGGGAATTTCACTATCAAACATTTTATTATATTATTTTGCAATAACTGTATGTATTTTTTAAAGTTGCTTTCAAAAAATATAGGCTCTGTTTATGGTATATGGAGTTTCTCCATATACCACACCAAACTTTAACAGATCATCCCCCTTGCTTTTTGGTTTCATTTGTTCATTTGTTTATTTTCATCACTTCAATAACAGGTATCCTTTCGGTTGAAAATACCTGTTGCAGTTGTAAATATGAACCCATCAATCCACAATGTATTTTGAAAAATACGATTTCTAAACTAACGATCCATCACAAAATCGTCCGACTATCCAGATCGTTGGGTTCTAGTTTTTGCTTTGGTTGAAATTTAAACCTTTTATATTTTTTATTCTTGAGTATTCTCAGTAAGACCATATCTTCTCTTTATTCGTTTCTCTACTGGAAAACCTTTTTTGAAAGATTTGATATAGCCTCAAAATTGTTTTGCGAGTTGGAACCGTGTTATCTGGAAACTTTTCATGGAAACGTCGGCTCGCCAATACAGCTGTTCAGCTTGAAATTTCATATCTAATAGTTTTTCAGTGCCCTCCTGCGTGTAAGAAATTTCAAATTGGTAGGTCTATTTTTACAACTAGTTTACTTGAAAAAATTTAAAAACTTGTGGGGTAACGGGTAGTTCTTTATTTCCCAAAAGTTGATACGGATCTACGATTTTGCCGTAATAGCCGCTCAAACGATCTGACCGCTATCGTGTTTACATACACACAGACGCACACAGATGGCATGTCAAATATGGTCAGAATGGATCCAAGGGCTCTTAAAACTCCGTCAACATCTCGAGATGTTCCATAGGTATAGCATACTATACTTCGTATAGTATACGGGAATGTGAAAATGGGAAAAAATTCTCAAATGTTGGCTGGTTAATGGAAGACTAAATTACAGTTTTTTTGGCGCCACGTAAAAGTATCTAGGTCCAATAGAATCCATCTTACAAGCCTTTGAACTTGGACACTTTTTGAAAGATAAATGCTTTTAAGTGAGAAACAAAACATCGCAGAACCCTCTGGCCCTATATTTTTGAAGTTGTCTTTTGAAGCGTTATTTAAATATGCAATAGTATACAGGGTGTTCTATTTAATAAAATGTAATTTTTTGTCACCACTCTGTATATAAATTTTTTTCAGATAAGCGTTTTACAAAAAAATTCCGATGTATGAAAAACTTTTATTTGAAAAAGTCGTTGTACTTACTTTACTTTCTCATATAAGGCGATAGGTCATACCTAACAGGCCACCCGGTACAACATTAAATGTAGGTGAATTCTAGTGCATTACAGGTCTTTCTTGCAAAGTACTAAAAAAAATATGGGGTATTTTTATATCTTTGAAATATTCATCTATTTTAGAAATATTTAATAAAACCAAAAATTGACCCTAATAAACCCCCCTCTACGAGACATCCAGACATCATGGCCGATCTTGACGAAACTTGGCCAAACGTTGTAAAATGAGCTAATAAGTCGATTTAGTGATAATGAAAAAAGTCGATTGCATAACCTTCTATACCTACATATGTATATGTAGGTTAAAAGTTAGAAATAGATATCTCACTTATCTTTCCAGATAACTATGGACTGTTTCACATCATTTCGCTCCATTTCAAATAAGGTAAGAATATGTGTATGTGATACTAGCAATACGAGGAATGTTTTTTTAATTTCCGCAAAAACCGGAAGTAGTGATTTCATCAGGATAATATCATTTCATTAGCGGAAATGAAAAAAGTTTATTTCCAAAATTCCAAGTTTGTAACCAAAATAGTTAGAAAGTTATGACATTATCAATATTAAATATTTGAAAATTCATATCTTCTATAATAGTGGCTTTATAGAAGGAGAAGGTTAGTTGCATTCATAACCGTGGCTGGTTGCCTAGAAAATATAAAAAAACAAAAAAAATGCTTGGAGGTAATTTTGAATAAATCAATTTCGAATAATTGCTTAAGTTTGACCGTAAAGAAATTTGTTTAAAAAACCTTTAATTAACTACGCATATCTATTTCCAATTCTTTTATATCTTGCACGGTATCGGACATATATATTTCTACAGTATTATCACGGATATGAACACGAATGCATGTTGTGCGTGAGTTCCTAACAAAACCTAATTTATTTTGTAAAATTTTTTTTTAATCTTATATAAAGTGCAATTATAGTGAAGTGATTATCGTGACCGTAACATTAAGTATTTCAGTGATAAATTTATTAAATATGAGTAGCCTTGTAACTTACACATTTAAATTTGTAATAATGTTGGGAAACGGATCTGGTTATATAAACAACATGTCACAAATAATGCCAACTACGAGCTCAATACAGTATCAGCCAGTAATGACGACACAGATGTCACAATTGCAATATCCGCCGCAAACACAATATTACCCGCCAAATCAAGAACAATATTTCCAACAGACTTACCCCGCACAAAAAATTTATCAACCTTCACAAAAATCAAATCAAAATATTCAGCTTGAAAGAATGATTTCAACCAGCGATGAAGAAATCTAAAATTCTCCCAACGAAAATTCTTGGCAAGTAGTTAGCAGTTTTAAAAGAAGGAACACATTCTCAACTCCGCAATCTGCAACTGATAATATAATCTTAACCAACAGATACAATGCCTTATCGGCGTCTAAAGACGACTCCTTAACCGCAAACCAAGCTCCAAACATTAATATTAAACCCCCTCCCATATTCGTATATGGAGTAACAAATTACCCGGAAATGACAAAAAAATTATCAGAAGTCGCTGAAGAAGAAAAATACACCACCAAAAGTATGACCAACTATGCAGTTAAAATACATTTTCACTACGCCAGATACGTATAGAAATTATAATTTCATGAAAGAAAATAATATTGTCCACCACACATACCAACTAAAAGAGAAAACCTTACAAATGATATAACACTCAAGACACGAATATAAAATGCAATAACTCTCTAACATAAGGTAAAATATTGCATGATTAACGAGAACACATAATAACAAGCGTTTATAAAATTCAAGAACTTGCAACACTGTGATGCAAATTACCCAGAAGAACAAGGCAATAGTAATCCTGTGCACAATGCAATATTCGGACATGCGCCTAAGGCATACTCATATACCCTTTGCGCTGAAATGCTAACGATCACATAGACAGGCATAATTGCCAAAACCAGGTAAACACCCAAATCACATACCTCGACAGACCCAACTAAAAGGTTGCATATTATCCACATTATACAAAATAAACTACTTCAAAAGCATCAATCTCAAACTTCAACACATACCGTACTATACTCTCATAAAATTCCAGCCTCAACGATTCCTAAACTAGCGAGTCAAAATTTACAATATCGGACAAACAGAATAGCAACAATGAAGCAATATCAGTAAATTGATCAATAAATTCTGAGGAATAAATACATGTTCAATCGCTTCCTCCAACAGAGTAGCATGGTCACTAAACGTGACTAACCATGCCTTGATAGGGCAAAAATCAATGGCTAAATTCCTCAATAGCCCTATGGGTTCCCTCCAAAACAACCTCATCGGTATTATCCTAATAAGCGAATCACATCTTACTGACAGGTCCTATTTTAAAATTCCAGGATTTAAATTCTATCACACCAACCATCCCGACAATACTGCTCATGCAGGAAGTGCAATTTTAATAAAAAGTACAATAGAGCATTATGAATTAATAGGATATGCAAAAGATTATCTACAAACCACATCAATCAAGGTCAAATCTTCTCCCTTATGACATAACTGCGTCAGCTGTATATTGTCCATTTAAACATAACTTGAAACAGAACAACTTCGAAGAATTTTTCCTTACGCTCGGTCCCAAATTTATTGCGGGAGGCGATTATAATAGCAAAAACACCTTCGGGGGCTCCAGACTCATCACAACTAGAGGCAGAGAACTGGATAAGGCACTTAACGAAAAAAAAAATATAATTTCCTATCTACAGGCACTCCAACCTACTGGCCGTCTGATCCTAAAAAAGTACCAGATCTTTTGGACTTCTTCGTCATTAATGGTTTCTCAAACTCCTACTTGGATATAGAATCTAATAATGATCTTTCATCTGATCATTCACCAATAAGCAACAACATAAACCTAAATGTAAGACTCAAGAACCCCCACCTAACCTCGATTCTCCAAAAAGCAGCTCAAGAGGCCACACCGCATATGGAGCCCCAAAACAGAAACATAAACACTCCACTGTAAATCAAAAAGATAATTGCTGAAAAAGGAAAGCCAGAGCTACGTGGCAACGGAGTAATGCACCAACAATTGGCATACAAACAACTAACTAACAAAGTAAAAGCCAAACTAAAAGACGCACAACACAGATCCTTTCAAAATTATCTCCTAAACCTTAATAGGAACGACAGTTCAATATGGCGACCGATTAAAGCAAAATCTAAACCCGTACACCTGAACCCCCCAATCCGTAAACAAGATCCTATTCCGGGACCATGGGCAAGGAGTAACCAAGGGAAGGCGAACCTTTTTGCTGAGTATCTTGCTGAAGTTTTTACAACTCATGACAACACACCAGATCAAGAAATCTCACAATTCTTAAACGACAATCCACCTTCCGCAGAACCTTCAAATGCATTAACACCAACAGAAATAAAAAAGCAATAACTCTTTTAAATAATAAAAAAGCACCTGGCCCGGACCAAATAACGCCTAAAATGTTGAAGGAGCTTCCTAGAAAAGGCATAGTGATGCTCACATACATATTCAATGCCGTCCTAAGGCTAAAATACTGGCTTAGAGAGCTAAAACAAGCAGAAATAATTATGATCCCCAAACCAGGTAAAAACCCAAATCACATATCCTCGTACAGACCCATAAGTTTATTATCCACTGTATCCAAATTACTCGAAAACTTTCTCTTCAACAGATTTAGTTTATTCCTAGATAAAATTCCAGACCATCAATTCGGATTCCGTCATCAACATTCAACTATCCAACAGTGCCACCGAGTCGTTCATGAAATTAATAAATCTCTAGAGGGAAAAAATACTGTACCTCGGTGTTCCTCGATATAGATTAAGAGTTCGACAAGGTACGGCACGATAGCCTCCTATACAAAATCAAGCGCTATATTCCATCATATTTCAAGCTGCTCAAATCCTACCTAAGCGATCGCCAATCCAGAACCAAAGTGAATGGCGTATTATCAGATTTATTCCCAATAAAGTCTGGAGTTCCACAAGGCTCCGTACTGGGCCCCATGCTTTATCTACTATATACTGCGAACCTACCAACTACACCAAATACATTAACTGAAACTTTCGCTGATCATACAACTATCCTTGCAAGCCATGAAAATCCTATCCTAGCATCATCCTATGTCCAAGATCACCTAAACGCTCTTCAAATCTAGTGGAAAATCAAAATCAACAAATCCAAATCAGCCCAAATAACTTTGGTTTTAAGAAAAGAAAGTGTCCCCCAGTTACCCTGAACAATTCCACTATTCCCCAAACCTCCTCACTGCGATACCTAGGACTACATTTAGATGAAAAACTTAACTGGAAGGAACACATCTTAAAGAAAAAAAAGCAGCTAGACCTGAGATTTAGAGAATTATACTGGTTACTTGGAAGATCACGACTAGCACTAAACGACAAAATTCTCCTATATAAGACGATAATTATACCCATCTGGACCTACGGTATTGAGTTATGGGGTTGTGCCAGCAAACCTAACATAGCCATCCTTCAGAGACCACAATCCAAAATGCTTCGTGAAATGACAGACGCTCCCTGGTATATATCGAATCAAACCTTACACGATGATCTCGGTATTCCATTTATCACAGAAGCCATACAAGATAAAAAGCAACAAACACCACGAAAAACACACAGCAATCCTCTCCTGCAACTACTTCTGCATCATAACGACAATAGAAGATTAAAACGACATTTGCCGATTGACGTCAGATGAAATCTACGAGGACTCCTTATTGGAAGAGTTCCTATCCTGTCATATAAGGACCTTTAATAATAATATTATGGTTCTATGTTAGCATATTAGCCTATAGAATATATTGTTGCTGAACTACTAGCCATTTCAATATATATATATATATATATAATATCATATATATATATTCATATATTTCATCAAAATGTATATGTGACTGTAACTACACCATATTCAATTTTGCAAAGTTTTACAAATGCAATAAAACTTCACAAATTTCATCACGCAAATCGTCCTTAATTTCGCACACACACACACACAACACACACACACGACATCAGCACATACCACACACACACGACCTATGAACGACACACCAGCACACACACCTACACACACACACGTACGCACACGCCGCACAGCACGCACACGCACGCACGCATGACACGACCACTGCGACGCACGCATCGACACACAACGACGCACACAACGCCACACACCGCAACCTACACACGCGCACACACGCACACACGCACACGCACCACACTGCAACGACGACACGCAGACACGCGCACACTGCAGACAATGCACAGCACGCAATCGACACGCCACGCGGCACACGCGCACACGCGCACACGCACGCACACGCACGCACACACGCCACACCACACGCACGCACGCACACGCACGCACACACGCACGCACGCACACGCACGCACCACGCGCACACGCACACGACGCGCACACGCGACACGCGACACCGCGACAACGCGCACACCGCAGCACACGCGACACGCGATGAACGCGCACACGCGCAGACGACATGCGACACGCGCGGCACGCACGCACGCGACACGCCGCACGCGCGCGCACACGCACGCACACGCCACAGCCACACGCACGCACACGCACGCACACGCACGCACACGCACGCCACGCACGCACACGCACGCACAGCACGCACACGCACGCACACGCACGCACACGCACGCACACGCACACACACGCACACACACGCACACACGCACACACACGCACACACGCACACCACGCACCACACGCACACACGCACGCACACACGCGCAGACGCACGCACACACACGCACACACACGCACACACACACGCACACTCACGCACACTCACCCAGTAACCGGACATACATTCAAACAAACATTCTCATATACTTTCCCATTCATTTATTCATTCTCCCTCACACCTAACACTTCATTCTTCACCTTTTCCTGTAATATATTTTGCTGTGCCGGTAGTATTATCCTGCCCCGCAGACAGACGATCGTTACCAACAACTAGACCGGAATCCTGTCCAGTATCTCGTCCCATTTTATCCTGCACCTAGATTATCCTGCCCAGTAGCCAGACTAGTAATCCTATTACCAACATCCCTAACCAGACATATTCATACATCTCCTTTAAATTCTTCCGTTATTTGCTCATCTACGCAAATGTTTATGCAAAACGTTCTTGGAGGTTACCAGCCCCGAGGTAATTAGTTTGCCGGAGGTTCTGCCCCGTAGAGCTAAATATTTCTACGTCAATAACCCGAAAGAAAAAGAATAAATATGTGAGCCTAAGGACCTTTACAACCTTACCAATTTGTTGACTTTATAATAACTTATGGATGTAATTTGTAGTGTATAAGGAACTAATACGGACATAATAACGGATGCGTACACGTACACGATACGCGGTTAGGTTTTGTGTTATGTTAAATGTCGATTATATTTTTTTAGTTTTGCCACTACAACGAATACCACTGCAATTTAGTATTATTTTTGCCTGCCTTGGCCGAAAACGCATAGTTTCCAGACAAATTTGCGGTTTTATATGCCCTGTTACAGAACGAAGGCACAAAAAGTGTATTTATTTTACAAAATTTAATCTAACCATTCAAATGCAATAATTTTTTGACATTTAACGTCATATCAGTCTTATGTTTGCGTTTTCAATTTTCATATTTCAAAAATTTGTTTCAACAGATTTTATTACTACTGAGGAGGATAATTGTGAGTGTTATCGAAACATTTAGATTTGTATAAGCATATATACAAAAATTCACTATTAAAAAACCCAAAAATATTCATAATTTACACTTTCAATGTGTACCCCATTTTTTCCAGAAAAAGAAAGGTAGAAACCTCTCTAGTGGAAAAAATGTAACAGAGTAATAAATGAGCAAACTAAGAAATTGTTTCTTATTTTATTATTGAAATGAACTTCAATTCTTGTATAAGCGGCCCGTTGAACTTTTTTACTGACTCTGCTTTGTCAAGTGATTAAATGGACTACGTCATTGAATTAATTTATACACCTACAATTAACATAATGATGCCAGAAAATTTTAGCGTTCGAGCCATATGAATACTCTGTTATGTTTACACAAAAAATTACAATACTTAATTCTCTTCTAGAGTTGTAGAAATTATTATTACTTATCAAAAAGTTCGGGTAGAGTAAATGTGTTACTTAAATAGGTTTGTATTTTATAATTTGTGTTTTTTAAAAACAATAAATGAAAATTACCGATCTTCATTTTAATAAAATTTGTAAATCTTTTACACTTTACTTAGTATTTGCTATGTACAACCGTATTAGTCGTTATCGTCGGCTTAGTACCTACCGTACTTTATTCGATGTTGTGCCAACAATGCGCAAGGTGGGTGTGGTTAACATGGTGGGTATGCAGCAGTCAGCGTTGTGGTCACCTTGAGAGTAGTACTCTGCGAAAAGAAGAAGATAAAAAAAACCTGGTGGTTACATGAACTTACATGAGACATGAGTAGAACCTACGTTTACTCGTCAACGGTTCGTGTTACAAAAAAAAGACTTATTTAGTATAAAATTATGTGCTTTAAAGCTTTATTATTCTTAACAGAAAATTTGTGATAGCTATTTTATCTAGTTTCTGATGCTTATTTCAAATTTTTCATGAAACTTTTCATCATTTTTTCTTCAAATAAAGTGCGGATTTACAAAAGTTTCACATACACGCCCACAAAAGCGCACTGACAATTTTGAGAACTTGATGTTTTTGGGATAAAGGGAACTAACTTTTTAGTTCTAGTCTCGTGAAATGCAGTAATATCTTTTAGTATTATGGGTGGCTTATGAAACCCAGTGGTGTTTAGCTGATCTCCATAACATGGTTTATCGTATTTTACTACACATTCATAATTTCATTGTAACGCTTTTGTAAATATGCATAAATATTTTGCTTTACGAGGGTAAGGTGAAAAATTCACGGCCTGACAATGAAAGACTGCGACTTTCAGTAAAAAATGATTTTATTTTTCTACGTAATCTCCCTTGACTTCAACATACTTGGTCCATCGTTTCTCCAACCTCAGTATTCCTTCCCGGAAGTAAGAGTCTGGAAGGTTGTGAAAATATTCATTTACGGCCCTCTCAACTTCTTCATTCGATGCGAAGCGTTTCCCAGAAACAAATTTATTCAAGTTTGGAAACAGATGGAAGTCTGACGGTGCCAAATCAGGAGAATAAGGGGATGACCGAGCAAATCGTACCTAAAATCCGAGGTTTTCCCATCGTCAACGTACCCTTATGCGCAGGTACGTTGTCCTGATGAACGACGATTTTTTTCTTCTTCAATCCATACCTCTTTTCATGAATTTTGGCATCCAGCTGCCCAAGAAGATTGAAGTAATATTCGCCTGCAATTTTTCTGCCGTTTTCAAGGTAATCAATTAACAGGATTCCTTTCGCATCCCAAAAAACTTTGGCCATGACCTTGTGGCCACTACTTGGACTGCTGTTTTGTTTCTGGCGTGTAGTGGTGGACCCATGTCCACCCATGTCCATGTTCAGAGATTGCTGCGAAAATAGTTTGTGCATTTGCTTGTGATCGGCATTCAGCAAATACGGTACCCATCTTGCGCAGAGTTTTCGGATCCGTAATTCTTCGTGCAAGATATCCCCACAGCCTCAGCTATCTAATTCGCCTTTACTCGCCTATCGTCCAACACGATATCATGCACTTTTTCAATGGTTTCTGGTGTGGTTGCGGTTTTTGGCCGTCCTTCGTTTGGGTCATTTTCGAGGGATTTTGCGGCCACGTTTAAATTCAGCTGCCCACTTTTTAACGGTTAACATAGGAGCAGACTCTCTGTAAACTTTTGTCCACTTCGTATGAATTTTCTTAAGGGTTAATCCGTCCAAAACGAAGAATTTTATGACCGTACGATGTTCAAGTTTATCCATTTTAACGAACAACATGCAAGATGTCTACTGCAAAAATTCGTGTAAATAACCTACTTGAGACAACAAGTTGAAACTTGTTATACGAATTAATCACACGTGCACCCAAGCAGTAAACATAAATTTTGCCTGATTGGAGCGCCATGTCTTTGTTCGGCTGAGAACTATTCACCTTACCCTCGTAGGTAAAATAGTCTATTCTCTATTTAAACTAGGTTCTTCTGCTTTACTGAGACAAATAAATATTTAAGTCGTTTCTATATACGTCTATTTACCTATTTCTACATTAAAATTTTACATGTATTTAAATTCCCTCATAATTAATATAAACACCATCTAGCGGTGCAAGTAGAACATCAAATTTTTATGTAACCAATTTTGTTTGAATTCCATCCTTAACGAGCTTTCATAGAATGTGTTACATTTTACAGCTGAATGCTGACCAAGTTCAATTACCTCCTCGCTTCTATGATGTAAGCTTTTATTTCTAGTGGTGAACTTCCTATATTTGACCATTTATTTTTGACTGTAATATTTCATTATAATTCGTAATCGCTACACAAGAAGTGAATATTGTAACTAACTCAAGCTAAGGATTCGCACTCTAATATTAGTAAAATTAGTACATTCAAATGTGTGCACTGTACCTACTATCATATACCTACCTCAAAAATTACTTACATTAAACAATTGAAAATAATATATGTAAGGTCATGAAAAAGATACGATCCATTATTTATAGAAAGGAAAATACTAGATTGTGCACTGCATTGGAACAATGTTCATAAAAGTATAATGATATTTTGTAATACAATTACTACTCACTGCAGATTTAACGAACCACGATCTTTAAGTATAGTGTGCTACCGCAGAACATACATAATAGTTACGTCAATTAGTGCCCAATTAAAGTACAACATTTATACTTGGTCAGTATTGCGCAATGTAATATTAAGACACATTAACATTCATTCTAAGTTTATAGAAATGAATACGAATTTGTCGTTTTTATATTTCTTGAATGTTTTGTTTATTTACTTATTTATAATAATCTGCGCTGTTTAATTTGGGTTAAGCCGTACAAGTATGGTTCAAACTTAAGAGTGGGTTACTGACAGATTTATGAAGTATGAATGGATTACTTTTAAATTTAGCGAATCAAACTTCTTAAATCTGTCTATCTTATCTAAAGTTTAAACCATTAGTATACAACAGACCATAATTGAAGCATAGTAGTAAAATTGTTTGCTGTTTATTAGTTTTTTGCTTAATCTTTCTAATGGTACGTTTCACTTAAATATACCGTAGAAAGACTACAATCTGGTTTAAAAACATTTCTTCACAAAAATATATGATACTCAAATTTACGAGGGCGCATTTTTATGTTATCTACCTAGCCATGAAAAAAAGCACATAAGAGAACAAAAAAATTTTCTACATAACTCCCTTCAACACTAATACACTTATTCCATCTTTTTTCCATTGCACCATATCCTCGGAAAAAAATTCCTTCGGTAACCCTGCAAAATATTCTTCAACAGCTTCTTTCAGTTCTTCATCAGAAGCAAAACTCTTTCCCCTGGGATACTTTTTTAAATTTTTGAATAAGAAGAAGTCTGACGGAGCTAGGTCAGGGCTATAAGTTGGATTCCTTAACTCTATAAACCCCCAGTCATTGCTTATCTGGTGATCTTTGATTGTCTTATGAACCCGATGATTGTCGTGCAGCAGAAGTTTTTTGGTGGATAAGAATGCGGGCGTTTTTCCTCCAGAGCAGTTGTTAAATTTTTAATTGTTTCCGTGGGCCTCTCTATTTATGGTAGACCCTCTCGTCATATATTCAACAAGCAAGACGACTTCAGCATCCCAGAAAACAATTCCCATCAGTTTTTTTTCCAGAAAATTATGTCTTGACCTTTTTTGGTGGTGGAGAGCCTTTATGAATCCACTGCCGGGATGCTTGTTTAGTAGGAGGGTCCCAGTGATGTACCAAAGTTCTCATGCCCGGTGATAATTCGAGAAAAAAATTTTTTGTCCCTCCACAACTCGCCCAAATTTTCTTGAGAAACTTCTTTTCTCTATATACCCAAATTGTCACGAAAAATTTTGAGGACACTTGTATCGGATATACCGATACAATTCTAAAAGATTTATTACTACTGAGGACAATGACTGTAAGTGTTATTGAAACGTATAGATTTGTATAAACATAAATACAAAAATACACCATTAAAAACCCTCAAAAGCTAAGTCCTTTAAATATGTGTACTAATGGTGAAAGTTTACATTTTTATCTATAAGTTTCTTTGCAGGTTTTGTAAGGTACGGTGACCGTTTTGTTATATTTTTATTTTTCTAGTCCATGTCCAAAATGAAACGGCCCACGAGTGCTGTACGATATATATATATATATATATATATATATATATATATATAGCCCCGACAAAGATCAATCTCCCTATTAAATAATTTCTTGAGAAGGAATTAAAAAAATTTCAACGGGAAGAATAATAGGCATTACCCATCTACGCCCGCTATGCAACAAAAATCATAAAGGAGGTTGATAAAATGTTAAAAGACGACGTTATAGAGCCAGCCCACAGGTGGTGCTCTTCTGGATTATCTGTAAAGAAGCCCTCGGATTTTTATTAGTATAACAAATAAAAAATTGGATGTGTGTGATTGGTATATTAAAAAGATAAATTGCACCACGGTCTAGCTTAGTAAGGTACAATACTTACGAAACTTACTATAGTTAAGAACTCATTTATTTTCAGGTGTGAGGGAGGAAGAGATATGCCGTAGGTATAATCAGTAAAGCAATTGTTTGTGTTTTCTTGTTGGCCGCCACTTAATTTTATAGGTTTAATAATTAAAATACAAGGAAAAATGAGAAAGTTGTACATTAATACCATAGGTAATCTGAATAAACTAAACATATGTATTTATATGTATATTTAAGAAATCCAAAATGTTTGATTAATTTCAGCATAAAATAACTAAAACGATATTTCTCGTAAAACCTTACAATTTTAAATAATTACTAAATCAACACAAACTATACTAGCACATAATCTATTTTTACTTAAAACTCAAAATGGAATATGATCAACACTGTATTTAATAATAAAACGTATACTTGACCTATGCCAATAAATGTTACAGTTAATAGGTTATGGAACTTAAATGTTTTTTTCTTAGAAACCAAACTCAGCTGTTTCTATTCATTATAACCGTTTCAAACCACCACTATACTGATTTGTTATTTACTTAAAATGTACTTTGCATTAAAGGATACGATTACTTATATTTTTTAACATAAATATAATTATTATAAATATTATTATAAATATAATTAACTTTATTTTCAAACGAACTGCAAGTTGAGAAGTTAATTTCCCGTCATAAGATAAAGATACTGTAAGATAAGGTAATTTTCATGTCTTCAACGGAAATGTAGATCAAACTACAAAAGCAGGCTTCGGAAGACGAAACAGGCATTAGACGACCAAAGTGTATATATATATATATATATATATATATATATATATATATATATATATATATATATATATAGAAGTCTGAATCGGTAGTTCGCGAAGTTCAAGACCGGGCAAGACGTGAAAGCAACATTATAATCTATGGTATACCTGAAAATCAAGCGTCCGATATTGCAATTGTGAATAACATTTTACAAAATGTGAAAACGAATATGGACTTGATTGATAAGGATAAGATATCGCGTATCGGTGCATTGAAACTGAATTCGGTTCGACCTCGACCATTACGGGTTACATTAAATAATTCGCATCAAGTTTATACTGCTCTCCGCAATAAGTTTCTGTTAAAATCTGTAATGGAGTTTAAAGATATATCACTAAAAGCGACGAAACTCGATATCAAAGAGGATTGATGCAGAAATGCAGAGGTTTACTGAAAGAGAGAACAGAAAGAGGTGAAACAAATCTTACAATTAAATATGTAAACGGTTTGCCTAAGATTGTTGAAAAAAACTAAGTAACTCCAGCAGCAAAAGTTTAATTTGTTATTATCAAAACGTTCGTAGCATGCGTGGTAAGGTGTCCCAGTTCAATGAAAATGTAAGTGATTGCGAATACGATATTATCGCACTAAGCGAAACGTGGTTGTCTAATGATATATCATCTTCTGAGTATTTTTCTAATGACTTCTATAGTGTCTTCAGAAAGGATCGTAATTTTGAAATAACTAAGACTAAGCGTGGTGGTGGAGTTTTAGTCGCGGTTAAAAAATATTATGACTGAAAAGTTAGATCTAACGAGTTTAGAAAATTTGTTACCGGACTTTGATGTTATTGCATGCAGATGTACTTTGAGCGCATGTAGTTTGTATGTATTCGTGGTATATATTCCCCGTACACCGTATATTTTTGAACTTGAAGTGTTATTTGATCACTTTTTGCAAAACTACCCAAATGTTAAGAATATTTTATTAATAGGTGATTTTAACATTCCTACATTTTGTGAAAATAAATTGTCAGATTGTTTATATGCTACTGTCACTAATTTTGCGGATGTTATGAATTTAAAACAGTTCAATAATGTTTTAAATAATCAGGATAAACTGCTCGATCTGGTTTTGCTAGTATTAGTGTTACTGTTGATAAGGAAAATAATCCATTATTAAAGGAAGACATGTATCATCCAGCGTTAGTGTTTTCCTTTAATTTATCTGTAAGATCGTCAGTCAATTTTTCTCCATCTCATTTTAGTAGCAAAAGATATAACTTTAATAAAGCAAATTTTCCAGATCTTTATAACGCTTTAGCAACAATTAACTGGTCCAAGGTAACTGAATGTATTAATGTAAACGATGCGTGTGATAAGTTTTATTACATTTTATATGAAACGTTTAATGCACATGTACCCTGTTACGGGAATTTTAGAACTAACCAAAAGTATCCTGCATGGTTTGATAAAAAAATTATATCGAACATTAGAACGAAAAGCAGATTCTAACATAAATACAAGAATCTCGGATGCGGGTATAGTTTCATCAAATTTAAGCGATCGTTAATTAAACAACAAATCAACATTGCCTACAATGAGTATGTTAGAACAGTCGAAGTTTCTATCACTTGCAATAGTAAGACCTTTTGGTCGTTTGTTAGAGCTCGAAAAGGTTCTTCTAGAATACCAGGGAAGTTATATAAAGACAACAATGTTGGATAACCCACAAAATATAGTAAATGCTTTTGCCCATGAATTCCAAGCGGTGTATCAGGATTTGACGATGCAGGACGTTAACGTCATGTATCTTCAAATCTTGACTTTTTTAAATATTAATATTTCAAATATATCAGAGAATGATATTAGGTTGGCTATCTCTAAACTAAAAAATAAACCAACAGCTGGTTTTGATCAAGTTCCGAGTTATCTTATCAAGGATTGCTCAGACATACTTATGCAACCACTATTAGCAATATTTAATCTATGCTTAAAAACGGCAACGTTTCCTGATAATTGGAAAATCACGAAAATCTGTCCTGTACTAAAATCTAAGGATCCCGCTGATATACGCAATTATCGACCGGTTGCAATTCTTTCCAATTTTTCTAAATTATTTGAACTGATTCTGTATAGTCACATTTACAGATCTGTAGAACCATACATATCACCATATCAGCATGGTTTTGTTAGAAAACGTTCCACCTGCACAAACCTTTGTTCTATCTCTCAATTTATCGCAGCAAATCTAGACATTCAAAAGCAGGTAGATGTGATTTATACTGACTTATCTAAAGCTTTCGATTGTATTGATCACGATCTATTATTGGCTAAGTTAGAAAGTTACGGATTCAGTAGATTATTGGTTGGCTTTTTTAAATCTTACCTAGGTAATCCGAATCAAATAGTAGTATACAATGGTTATACATCACCTCCATATGTAGCAAAGTCCGGCGTACCGCAAGGTTCACATTTAGGTCCTTTGCTTTTCGTATTATTTATAAATGACCTTGCTGAAAAACTTGATTGTAAAACTTTAATGTTTGCCGATGACGTCAAAATTTTTGCATCTGTCACTAATCTGAAGGACTGCGTTGCGTTGCAGCGTAATCTTTCAGCTCTTTCTAATTGGTGCAGTTATAATAGGCTTAAACTTAATATTAGTAAATGTAGAGTTTTATCGTTTTCTAGAAAGCGCAATCCTATACATTTTGTATATGAAATTAATTCTATGACAGTCGACCGTTGTGCAGGTATGAAAGACCTGGGTGTACATTTTGATATCGAATTATCTTTTAATCAGCACATGATGGACATCGTTTCATCAGCCAACAAATTATTAGGGTTCGTAATACGCCAATCTAAACAATTTACGAGTATCCGTACGATTAAGATATTGTTTTATGCCTTTGTGAGGTCTAGGCTTGAATATTGTGCATTAGTGTGGTCACCTCGTTATGGCTGCTACAAAGTTTTAATTGAGAATATTCAACGCAAATTCCTGAAGTATTTGTGCTTTAAGATGTTTAATGCTTATCCTGAGAAAGGTTGTTCAAATACAATGTTGCTTAACACCTTTGATATGCAGTCTTTAGAGACTAGAAGGAATATCATAACTTTGTCATTTTTATACAAAATGATACATAATTATATTGATTGTGCTTCTATTCTTGCCAACATTTGTTTTCATATTCCTAGGTTAGAAACAAGACAAAGATGTACATTTCATGTCCCTTTTGCCAAATCTAATTTACTTTTAAAGTCACCAGTGGTTAAAATGTGTCAATTGTACAATGAGATATGTTCTAATTGTGACATATATTGCTCTCCATTAACTTCTATAATTGACTGTTATGTTAACTACAGTAATAGGGCTTAAAGGTGTTCAAGGGACTGTCCTATTGTCAACTATGTGTCCTTCTTGTAAATTTTGTTTTTAGTGTTTACAGTCACTTAACTCTGTGGGCATTATTGTTATTATTGTTATCATTATAATTATTATATATTATTATTATTATCATTGGTAGTACACATAATTAGTTACTACTCACGTTGATGGGTTGATTATATATTTATATAAATCTTTGTATATGTGCAATATTATATAGTTTGCTCTGTAATTGGCTTTTGCTGTTGGGCAATAAAGGTTATTATTATTATTATATATATATATATATATATATATATATATATATACAGGGTGATTGGTCGAAACCATTCATTAACTAAGTGATTCATATTCTATTTAAGACAGCAAAATATCTTCATGATGACTACACTTCGGTTATACCGAATACCATCAACTTTTTGTTTTAAATGGAATCACGACACTTTTATGGCATATTCAATTGTACTCGCCATTTAAGTAGAAATTTTATCAATGTTCTATACTTAAATTTAATAGTTTTTGAGATTTAAATTTTTTTCGAAAATTATTGGTTGACACATGACATTTGACAACCTACTGGCGCCATTTTTAGTAGCATTATTGACGTTATGCATAGGGTATCGTACTTTACGCTGATGCTTCCGGTACTGCGAATTATCTACGGGTGTTCAAAGTACTTCCATCTTTTGAAAATAAACCATCAAAACTTAACTTTTCAAATACAATGCAATCACAGACGCACGAGCACACGACGCACAGAGCATGACGCACAAGACGAAGCACAATGCACACGAACGCACAGACGCACAGACGCACAGACGCACAGACGCACAGACGCACAGACGACACGCACAGACGCACAGACGCACATAACACATACGCACAAACGCACAACACAGACAACTGACAAACGCACATATGCACAGACGCACAGTGCGAATAGATTGACGTGCAATAACATGTACGTATGATGCTATAGATTGCATATGCACGACAGACGCACAGTACGCAACAGACTCACAGACGCACAGACGCAGCAGAGACGCCAACGCACAGACGCACAGTACGCACAGTACGCACAGACGCACAGATGCACAGTACGCACAGACGCACAGACGCACAGACGCACAGACGCACAGACGCACAGACGCACAGACGCATAGACGCACAGACGCACACACTGCACAACATCACAGCACCACAGCAGCACAGACGCACAAAGAACACACGCACAACGACACACGCACATGACGCACAAACGACACAACCTACACACGACACACGCACAACGCCATACAGCACGCACAGATCGCACAGACGCACGATAAGCTAAATAATTCATCTGCAATACTGTACGTACACATACACACATTGAATCGACACACGACACACACACGACACACACACGCACACGCACACTACACACAGCACACACGCATCACGCACCACGCACCACGCACACACGCACACACACACACACGCACACAGCACACACCACAGAATAATTGATCGTGTTGTAACGTGTGAATGCTTATAATAAGAATTTTGTAATCTTGTCGCACGTACAATACGTAACACAGCGCCGCGAGTCGCATCTACTACGACCACGTACGCAGGCATTGCACGTACTCACGTACAAACGCACACGCACACAACACGACACATGGCAGCACACACAAAACACATCACGTTATGTTAACGCAAATACATAAATGTAAACTGCACTATTGCAACTATTGCCTGCTAAATCATTGCATGACAGTCACATACGTATTATTTATATTATATCATATAATATATATATATATATATATATTATCATTGGTAACATAATATATTCATATCTATTATGAAATATCTTTATATAACTTGTTATACGGAAGTAACCATAACTTGTTTTAAATGAATCTTTGGCAATTCGAAACTGCATTTAAGTAAATTTATCAATGTTCTATACTTAAATTTAATAGTTTTTGAGATTTAAATTTTTTTCGAAAATTATTGGTTGAACACTATGACATTTGACAATGCCTACTGGCGCCATTTTTAGTACGAAGCAAGTAATATTGACGTTATGCATAGGGGTATCGTTAAGCTTTACGCTGATGCTTCCGGTACTGCCGAATTATCTACAGGGTGTTCAAAATGTGACTTCCATCTTTTGAAAATAAAAACCATCAAAACTTAACTTTTTCAAATACAATGCCCAATACACAGACGCACAGACGCACAGACGCACAGACGCACAGACGCACAGACGCACAGACGCACAGACGCACAGACGCACAGACGCACAGACGCACAGACGCACAGACGCACAGACGCACAGACGCACAAGACGCACAGACGCACAGATAACGCACAGACGCACAGACGCACAGACGCAACAGACGCACAGACGCACAGACGCACAGACGCACAGACGCACAGACGCACAGACGCACAGACGCACAGACGCACAGACGCACAGACGCACAGACGCACAGACGCACAGACGCACAGACGCACAGACGCACAGACGCACAGACGCACAGACGCACAGACGCACAGACGCACAGAAGCACAGACGAGACGCACAGACGCACAGACGCGCAGACGCTCAGACGCTCAGACGCACAGACGCACAGACGCACAGACGCCAGACGCACAGACGCACAGACGCACAGACGCACAGACGCACAGACGCACAGACGCACAGACGCACAGACGCACAGACGCACAGACGCACAGACGCACAGACGCACAGCACAGCACATACACACATACACCACACACATACACACATCACACACAAACAGGCATGACGCAACACGAACACACGCACACGACGACACACACGACACACGCACCACGTACACACGCACACTGAACACACGCACACACCCACACACGCACACACGCACACACGCACTAACGCACACACGCACACACGCACAAACGCACACATCTACACACGAACACACGCACAAACGCATTCACGCACACACGCACACACCCAACAGTGGAATATATTCATCGTGCAATGACTGTAACGTATGAATGCGTATAATAACGAATTTTGTAATCTTGTCGCACGTACACATACACACGTACACAAACACACACGCGCACGCACGTACGCACACACACATACACACACAGATCACGCACGCACGCACGCAACACAACGCACACGCACACACACACACACACAACACACACACACACACACACAACACACAACATACTGCACACGTACACGACAACGCACACACGCACACACGCACACACGCACACACGCTCACACGCACACACGCACACACGAAACAGTGGAATCTATTGATCGTGCAATGACTGTAACGTATGAATGCTTATAATAATGAATTTTGTAATCTTGTCGCACGTACACACGTACTCAAACACACACACGCGCACGCACGCACGAACGCACGTACGCACGCAGGTACGCACGTACGCACACAGGCACACACAGGCATGCACGGACGCATGCACGCACCCACACACCCACGCACACGCGCACACCCGTACATACGGACACAACCGCACACGCACTCACTCACACGAACACACGCACATACGTACACACGCACAAACGCACACATGCACACATACACACGCACGCATGCATACACGTAACAGTGGAATAGATTGATCGTGCAATGGCTGTAACGTATGAATGCTTATAATAATGAATTTTGTAATCTTGCCGCACGTACACATACACAGTACACAAACATCACCCACGCGCGCACGCACGCACGAATCTCGCACGCACGTACGCATACGCAACTACGCACGCATACGCACGCACTACGCACGCACTACGCACGTACGCACACACGCTCGCATACGCACGACACACACACACACACACAGGCATGCACGTACACACGAACACACGCACACACGAACACACGCACACACGCACACACGGACCCACGCACACACGCACACATGAACAAACGCACACACGCATACACGCACACACGCACACACTCACATACGTACAAACGCACACATCCACACACGAACACACGCACAAACGCACACACGCACACACGCAACAGTGGAATATATTCATCGTGCAATGACTGTAACGTATGAATGCTTATAATAATGAATTTTGTAATCTTGTCTCACGTACACATACACACGTACACAAACACCACCCACGCGCGCACGCACGCACGAACGCTCGCACGCACGTACGCACGTACGCACGCACGTACGCACGTACGCACACACGCTCGCACTCACGCACGCGCACGAGCACACACACACACACACAGGCATGCACGCACACACGAACACACGCACACACGAACACACGCACACACGCACACGCGCACACACGCACACACGCATACACGCACACATGCACATACGCACAAACGCACACGTCCCCACACGAACACTCGCACAAACGCACATATGCACACACGCTACAGTGGAATAGATTGATCGTGCAATACTGTAACGTATGAATGCTTATAATAATGAATTTTGTAATCTTGTCGCTCGTACACATACACACGTACACAAACACCACCCACACGCGCACGCACGCGCGAACGCACGCGCGCGCACGCACGTACGCACGTACGCACGTATGCACGTACGCACACACGCACGCACTCACGCACTCACGCACGCACGTACACACCCACACACAGGCATGCACGCACACACGAACACTCGCACACAACACGCACCCACGCACACACGCACAAATGAACACACGCACACACGCACACACGCACATACGCACAAACACACATATCCACACACGAACACACGCCCACACGCAACAGTGGAATCTATTGATCGTGCAATGACTGTAACGTATGAATGCTTATAATAATGAATTTTGTAATCTTGTCGCACGTACACATACACACGTACACAATCACACACACACGCGCACGACACGCACACGCACACACGCACACGCACACACACACACGCACACGACGCACACACGCACACACGCAGATACGCTCACCGCACATACCACGCACTGCAACACGCACACACGCACACACGCACACGCACACACCCACACACGCACACACCCACACACGCACACACGCACAGCACACACGCAACAGTGGAATAGATTGATCGTGCAATGACTGTAACGTATGAATGCTTATAATAATGAATTTTGTAATCTTGTCGCACGTACACATACACACGTACACAAACACCACCCACGCGCGCGCGCGCACGAACGCTCGCACGCATCTACGCACGCACGTACGCACGTACGCACACACGCACGCGCACGAACACACACACACACACACACAGGCATGCACGCACACACGAACACACGCACACACGAACACACGAACACACGCACATACGCATACACGCACATACGCACACACGCACATACGTACAAACGCACACATCCACACACGCAACAGTGTAATATATTCATCGTGCAATGACTGTAACGTATGAATGCTTATAATAATGAATTTTGTAGTCTTGTCTCACGTACACATACACACGTACACAAACACCACCCACACGCGCACGCACACGAACGCTCGCACGCACGTACGCACGTACGCACGCATCGCACGACATACGCACACACGCACGCACTCACGAACGCGCACGAACACGAACACACACACACACACACACACACACACACACACACACACACGAACACACGCACACATGAACACACGCACACGCACACACGCACACACGAACACACGCACACACGCACACACGCACACACGCACGTACGCACAAACGCACTCATCCACACACGAACACACGCACAAACGCACACTTGCACACACGCAACAGTGGAATAGATTGTTCGTGCAATGACTGTAACGTATGAATGCTTATAATAATGAATTTTGTAATCTTGTCGCTCGTACACATACTCACGTACTCAAACACCACCCATGCGCACACGCACGCACGGACGCTTGCACGCACGTACGCACGCACGTACGCACGTACGCACACACGCACGCACTCACGCACTCACGCACCCACGCACACACGCACACACGCACACATGAACACACGCACACACGCACACACGCACACACGCACACACGCACACACGCACATATGCACAAACGCACACATCCACTACGAACACACGCCCACACGCAACAGTGGAATCTATTGACACACACGCACGCACTCACGCACTCACGCACTCACGCACGCGCGCACACACACACACACACACACACACAACACACATGCATGCACGCACACACGAACACACGCACACACGCACCCACGCACACACGCACACACGCACACACGCACACACGCACACATCGAACACACGCACACACGCACACACGCACACACGCACACACGCACACACGCACACGCACACACGCACACACAGCACACACCACAACGCACACGCACACACGCACACACGCACACACGCACACGCACACACGCACACACGCACACACTAACACACGCACATACACACAAACGCACACATCCACACACAAACACACGCCTCCCAAAGCGGGGGAGTTTTGTTGTAGAGTATAACCTTATCAGGACTTAGTTCTGAAGAAAGAAAAATTAATTTCTAAGATTTGACAGAAGCAGATGAATTATTAAGTCAATTTTTACCTTCCAACCTACATATACATATCTAGATATATAAGGTTATGCAATCGACTATTTTTCCACTATCGCTAAATTAACTTATTACCTCATTTTACAACTTCTTGGCCAAGATCGGCCATCATGTCTGAATGTCTGTCTGTGTGTATGTGTATGTTAGTATCCACGATAACTCCAGAACGAAAACATCTACTTATTTAAAATTTTTTGTATAATCTTGTTTTCATTTTGATTAGAGCTGATTAGATTTTGGGAGAAATCCAGTGGCGGAGAGGAGCAGTTTATTATCAAATATTTCTAAGAAAGCTGCATATTTCAAAGATATAAAAATACCTAGATATGGACCTTAAACATATCCATTAATAATCTTCTATGAAATGTTTTGATGTGACGCCTAATTTAGCGGCAAAAAAGTTCCTAAGGTAGAATTTAAGTGTTAGTTCAAATTTTTTCATTATCTGAATAACGATTAATTGTATAAGAAAAATTGTAGAAGTATTTTTTAAAGAAAATTTAATTTTACATAAATTTTCTCATAAAGTTTTTTAATATGAAGCGAAATAGTGTAAAACTGAAATAAATACTAGCTTTCCTTCGCAAAATTTTGCGTTTAAAATTAAATTTAATGATGGTAATAAAACTCATAATAAATTAAATACAAACGTAGATATGTAAATGGACAATATTAGCGTCGGCTGCTAGACTTTTTAAAAAAAATTAAAACCTTAAAATAAAAGTCCGTTATTTCTTTCTATATAAAATTACCTTCATATTAAAAAAAATAATCGATATCCGTCAAGCGGTTGTTTCGCAATTTGCGTGAACTACATGATTCGATTATTTTAATATATAGGAATTAATATATAGGATGATTGAAAATGCTGAAGCTGTATTATCGATATTTTTATAGAAGCGCGCGGCTTTGGAATTTTTTTTACGTTAACATGTATTTATGTCTATTAATCTCTATTTGACATGAAGTTTTAAACGTCATTCTGACATAGATTGTTGTTTTTGTGTTTACCATGTTGCCTGTTTTCGTTAAGAACGTATACAAAAGAGGTTGCATAGTTATCCCAAAAAATTGAAATTAAAATTATTTCATTTCTTTTGATTTAAGTTAGCATCTAGATGTTTATTAACCTCTGTCTGACATAGATTATTGTATTTTTGTTTACAATGTTTCTATTTTCGTAATGAACTTCGTATAAAAGAGGTTGCATAATTATCTTAAAAAAATGTTATTAAAATTGCTTAATTTTTTTAATTTCCTTTTTGTAGGTTGGAAGATCGTGTGGTGTCCCCACCAGATATTTTATTCATATTCTAGATATTCTTGAATTCATTTGCCAAATTATAAATATTCGGTTACTCAAACCTTTTTTTAAACATTTTGCAATATACGTAATATGTAGATCATTTCCAAATATATTTTCTTTTATATTGGATCCATTCAATTCTTTGTTTAAATAATCAAACCATATTAAAAGATTAAAAAAATCTTAAATGAAATACGGTAGTTATATACAGCTTAACGATTTTGTTTTCGTTTAGCAGGAATTAAAAAAGTAACATAGATAAACTCTACATAAATAAAAAATTATATGTTATGTAAAGAAAATGTGTGAAATATATCGACAGAAGCCAAGCAAAAAAAAAATGAGTTTTGTGAATTAACGGACTATTGTACGAACTAGTAATCCATATATATTTCGAAAGAGGAATCCAATGCAGTTTGCATTTATAGGTAAGTAAAATTGTTGATCAGATTGAGTAATAGTTACGCTAAAACTGGTTTCTGAGCAAGATAGCTATAAGACCAAAATAATGAAAATTTTGTGATAACAAACGTACAGTTAGCGAAATTGAATTTAACGCTCGATGTCAGTGTTGGTAAAAACGGAAAAATTTAAAAGGTATACTTATAAAAATTCTATCCGTAGTAATTTATTGTAAAGTTAGTTAAAAAAGAATTTCAGAACAAATCGTAAAAAATTGCCAATTCTATCAATTACATGTAAGTATCAAATCTCAGAGATAACAATATGCCCAGAAAGAATGGAATGAGGCAAATGTATTCATACATCACCAATGTTCCTAATTTCCATACGCAGTTTTCAAGTATCAATTTATACGATGTCATTAAAACTTGAAACTTTAACCATTACGAATGATTAAATGTGATTAAAAATTCTTCCTAAATAGTTAACTCTACTAATAAATTGTTTTTTGATTAGAAGGAAAAGAATTTATAAAATTAAAAACGCTCCAACTTCACTGTTAGTTTTCAATTTATTTGTGTAAAGTGATACGCAGTTCTTATTGTGTGCCACGCATCTATAATTAAGTAAAGGTATAAAAATTGTTTTACATTCTAATTTATATCGATTTCGATCGAAATAAATGTTTAAAAACAATAAACGATAGTATCGGAATAATTGTTTCATTGGTTTGAATGGAACATGGCTGATGCTGTTTTATCGATTCTTCTAGACATAAACTAGCCCTACCTATTACCATTTTGTAGCATGCAAGTATACACGTGATACAATTGTCCCCATCTCGACAGATCATCTATACTGATACTATAAGTAGGCAAAATTATTCAAGATTGCGTTAAGATATTGCAAAGCGTGTATGTTAATACACCTGCCAATATTATACTACTCAATTTTAGATATATTCCAAATAAATTTGAACAAACTTTAGGGTAAGTCCTTTAATGAAGTTGACGAAGTATTGCTGAACAGTAAATGTATTTAGGACATTTATATGTATTACCACTGAGTAATCAATGGCACTACGTAGTGCATATATCGTTCATAGAGTAAGTGAACTATAGCACCCATAAAAAGAAATAAGTTATCTACAAAAACTGTACTTACAACGTTGTATTTCTGAAATGTAAGACTATTGAATCCATTACAATAAATAATTTAAAAAAATATACTAGAAGTGTCAATATTAAAATATTACGATCGTAAGTAATTATTATAATCAATAATTATACATTGATAGAATACATATGTGTGTAAGCTTGTCCGTTTAAAAAGTTTTTATTTCAGTAATATGTGTAGTTTATTTGCGAGTAGTTTAAATGACCGTGAAAGAGAGCTAGAGATTTTTGTTTGAAGTTCGCAATTATATGTTTCGGCGTAATAATTGTGTATTTGCTTAAATCTTTGAATACTTCACAGGAATTTATATGCAATAAAAGTAGAACCGAGGCACTTGTCGCCGCCATTTTGTTTTTTACGACGTCACCCTTGGGGCACCTTTGGTCGCCATTTTTTTTGTATGCCCACGTGGGGATCGTATTTTTCACCTGAGAATAAAAATTTTGAATTTGACCTCGTGGGGCACAAGGGGCGAAGGTGTCTTACAAGTTAGAATTAGGGCCCCTTATTAGAATACAAACTCAAATTTACAGCCAAGGGTGTGAAGCCCCGACAGCAAGTTGCAAAGTCATACACCTGTCTTACAAGTTAGCATTAGGCCCGCTTATTAGAATACAAGTTCAAATTTCCTACTAGGGGGCTAAGCCCCGAGAGCAAGTTGCATGTTAGTATTAGACCCCCTTATTAGAATACAAGTTCAAATTTTTCACCATAAATAATCAGAATGTAGACTTAAATACAAATTAAAATTTTCCACCAAGGAGCCAGGGGGACTAAGACCCGGAAGCAAGTGGCGAAGCCCTATGTCTGTCTTACAAGTTAACATTAGGCCCTCTTATTAGAGTACAAGTTCAAATTTCTAGCAATAAGCAATCAGAATGTAAACAATTAAATACAAATTCAAATTTCCCACCAAGGGTGTGTAGCCCCGAAAGCAAGTTACGAAGCCCTATACCTGTCTTATAAGTTAGTTTTAGGCCCCCTTATTAGAATAAATTTCAAATTTCTACCTTGCAGATGGCGCCACAAACAAATTCAAATTTTTGGTCAAAGGGCGAAGTCCTGAGAGTAAGCTGCTAAGCCCTACATCTGTCTTACAAATTAGAATTATGCCCCTTATTACAGTACAAATTCATATTTCCAGTCATAACCTGCATAGATTTAAATACAAATTCAAATTTTCCGCCAATGGGGCCTCGACAAGGGGGCAGAGCCCCGAGAGCTAGTTTCGCAGCCCTATACCTGTCTTACAAGTTAGCATTAGGCCCCTTATTATAATACAAATTCAAATTTTCCCACCAAGGGTACCACGACAATACACGAAGGCCCACCCATAAGTTCCGATCACGACAAGGGGCGAAGACCCGAGAACAAGTTGCGACGCCCTACACCTGTCTTATAATCTCGGTTATGTTCGGGGAGGGTTAGAGTCGGGGTCACCGAAACAGCCTTCGCCGGAAGCCTCGCGTCGCAAAATTTTACCTATATGAAGAAGTTTATCGCTTTTCTTAAAAACAACGGTGAATGCTTTGACGCGACTGTCTTCGTTTTAAGACCCTCTTGCTAAACACATCTATAACCGGTAGCATGTAGCTGTACCCATTACTGTGATTACTTAAAGATCACATGTCGCAAAGATCAGTGCAACATAACCCGAAAAAATGTTACTCGCAATGCACCAACCTCGAGTAAATTTCTGGCTGTAGATTTATGCGTGGTATACACTTTTTTGTTTCTGTAGTAACACTCTAATATCTCTCCTGGGCGTACATTTTGTAAACCTAAAACCCTTTTTAGATAGTTCAGCGGAGACAGAACTTATATGTAAAAATTCGAAGATTAAAAAGATAGTGCTCTACTAAGAGGACGGTATACTTAATTTGATTATAACCCCTTTTTGACAGAGGTAATTCAGCTAATATAGAACTTGTATGCTGTATAGAGTCAAAATCTAGCTTAAAGAAGAAGAAGACACAAGACATTTTTTCGGCGTATACACCTCTATATTGAAAATGCTGTCTTGTGTATTAGAAAATATGCTACAGATCCTGAATTGGATAACCTCAAGAAATATGTATGCGGTAGAGCTTCAGCTTCAGGGATGAAGAAGAATTGAAAGCCTGTGTAGTATTTCTAGGTAGTGTGGGGAAATTAGCTAATTTTAAGAATAATCACATATCTGTGTATATAATATAATAGCGGCAAATAAAGATTGTATATTATCCGCTGCATGTATTTTTTAAAGCATAATTACAATCGAATGAGTATTATGAAGCAGTGTCAGGGGTATTAGCTGTTTTTACTTGTTAATAAGCTATTACAATATAATCGTTCAAGATGAAAACGGTGAGGTTTATGCTGGTAGTGATGTTCACTATGAAGATCCAAATAAGTTAAATTACGCTGCCCTTAATTTTGAACATACCCATCCCAAAAGTCTTGACTGCTGAAAGTGTCTTCACACTAATACTTAACATAGGAGATTATAGATTACCTAGATTTGTGGATGTTTTCGATAATTGACTGTTAGACGTAGCACCTTTTTGCGACCCTGATCTATGTAAATAAAAAGTAGTTAATCTGTATTATAAACTTTATGGCTATGAATATATTTTACTGTTTTTTTTAAAGAAAGTATGATATTCTATTTCAATAATCAATTTTACGTAATTTAATCTGGGTACTAAAAGTAATGCAATTGATTTTAAAAGCAGTCTATAATACACATGTGCAACCATTTAATGCAATTTATTTTCCACTTAAACCTTGAGCAGTCGACCTTCAATATTTACTTTTAATTGATAATTGTTGACACTATTAACGGGAATACACAATGAAGCGTAAAATAGCCTATAATGCATATGTGTATTAACTAACGTATTAATGCAATTTTATTTTCCACTTAAACCTTGAGCATATAATTTAACGTTCTCAAGGTGAAAATCGTTTAAAGCAAGATTTGTAAAGCAACTGATTATGTAACTTAATTGCTTATTTATATGTATAATGTTACAATTTCGATGTCGTTATTCAGATATGGAAAAAATTTTAGCTAGCGCTTAAATGCATTCTTAAAGATTGTATAGAAAATAATCGTTTAAGGACTAGGCTTTTATATCCTGGATAAAAATCAAAATAACCCTAATAAATATTAATAACAGATTAAATCACATCTTTTTTATTATGAAAACACTTGTCATCTTTACATGTCTTATCTATTAATTCTTCCCCATTATTAGAATACAATTTGTATGACAGGGGCGAAGCCCGCGAACGGATTCCCGTCTTACAAGACTAGGACACCTTATTAGAATACAACCCCCAATGTATAAATAAATTAGGTCACAATCTGTAGATGGGATTAAAAGAAATGTAATAATAATTTTAATAACAATTATGCGATCTCCTTTGATAAAAAGGGGCTCTAATAAATATTAATAACAGATTAAATAAAGTATTTTTGTTCTCAGGTGAAAAAAATACGATCCCCACGTGGGCATACATAAAAAATGGCGACCAAAGGTGCTCCCAAGGGTGACGTCACAAAAAACAAAATGGCGGCGACAAGTGCCTCGGTTCTACTAATAAAACAAGGAACACTAATAATACTTCAAACAACTTTTATACACTTGTTTAAAAAAAATCGCAAAAAAGAGGTTTCTGTACTTCTTATACTAAAACTAATTTAGCATCTCCTACGAGGGACAAGCCATTATTATTGACAATGAAGAAATTAAGCAGGTCATGGAAAACAAAAATGTAGCCTCAGTACTAGCAACTCTTTAGTTGACATTTGTCGCTTCATTTGCTAATCTATCTTAAATAGCATAATGATTTGTTATAACTTTAAGAAAGGTTAAAGTGCGTATGACGGCGATCAGGCCCCTTTCTTGGCAACAATTTACAGATGGTACACAAGGAATTCCAGTTGATCACAAGAAAGGCGCACGCTTTCCAATTACCTCTGTGACAGAGGAAAACTTGCTGCTGTAAAGAAGATTATGGCAGAATATAACAGGACTAATTACGCTGTAATAGAAGCTCAACTGGGAATTGGATCCTCACCTGTGAAAGCAATAATACACGACCACCTTAATCTGAAAAAAGTCTTAAGTCGTTTTGTACCCCATTATCTTACAAATTTTCAAAAAGCAGTACGAATTTGCCACGAAACTCTAACATTGCTTAAGAATGGTGAACACCAAATTTTGTCGATGGCGATGAAACTTACATACCATTTTTCGACATGCCAACTCGACAAGAAAGCCTCGCATTGGTTCATGACGACAAGGCCACACCAACTATAAACAGAAATGAGCGAGCAACGAAGAAAATAATGTACGCTGTGTTCTTTAGAAGTACTGCTCTAGTGAGCGCTATTAAGCTAGAGTAGCAGAAGAAAGAAAGTGGCCTTATTTATGAAAATTAATTAATTCAATCTAAATGCACTATTTTCAATCAACAGGCAAATTTATTAGACTTCAAAATTCAGTCCATATCTGCATATTTTATTATATTTTCTTTGTTTGTACTGTTAAATATTTCAAACTTTAGTGGCATAAATATTAGGGAAGACATCAATTAAGTTAGTATTTTATCGAGAGGGCCAGTTTCTTGTTTTCTACGATCATGGAAGACATTTATTATAGAATTTGAGATTTATTTAAGAGTAAGTGTGAATTTCTACGAACCCTATCCGTCTTCGACGAGTGCATAAGGCAAATCGCTTATTTTAATAAGCCTATGTGACGCCTAGTGCAAATCGATTGTGTAACAATGTAATACTCAACAAAAACTATAATTTACGATCAGGGGCCTGTAACACAAAACCTACAGTTGTAACAAGTGTAGAACTTGTTAAACATTCACCTGTAGCTACAATTCCTGTTAATTTCTGTAACAGTGTTCTTAGAATGACTTGTAATCTTTCTACAAGTGTAGTTAAAGTGTATAAGACTTGAAGGATAGACGCAAGAACGGCAACGTTTGGGACATGTGTATTATCGTGTATGTATACAACTTGTTTAGACAAGTTAGGTTTGAAATTAATTTTAGTAGTTAATAGTTAAAATGTGGTGTTCGATCGGAAAATGAAATGGCTTATGAAAATTAAAGAAAATAAAGAGGTTTCTTTTTGGGGCATTCTCTGATACACTTCGCAAAGAGGACAAAGTGAAGCAGTGGAAAGTGTTGGCTACTCTTGCTCGAAGCATGTGTTTAATGCCAGTCGAGAAGGACTGGACATACGCAAGAGATATCGTTTGGCCAAATCTAAAGAAAAGTGTAATGGTGAGTGTTTGATGTTGTAATTTGAATTAAAACAGATTCTTAAAATTACAAAATAGAAAGCGTCTTATCGGGTAGCTATTACGTAAATTTGTATTACCATAGTAATAATAGAGTGTGTCGCAAAAATACTATCGATTAATCCAAGGTCACCTAGGCTCATATTTGGCTTTCTTTTTAAAGCTCACCTATTAAAATGAATCGTCCGGTGACTGTAAGGAATGTTTAAATGCCACCGGTTTTAGAGTTGTTTCCTTTTCATTTACCGCACAAGAGCGGAGTATTTATTGTAATCTAAAAAAATAGGTATTGAGTCTTCTTGAAATCTCCTATTTTAGTTAAAATTCGATAATGCAAAAAGAAATTATCAGGAATAGACGACAAGACAGTCTTAGATATTATTGGGAAAGATTCGCCTATAGTTTGTGGACGTGGCGTACTAGAATCAATAGACGATACGCCCTCCCAGTCTAATACACAAGCAAATTTTACACTTGTGGAAAGGAGGGACACAATTGATGATATTCTCCATGATGACAGCTGGACATTAACCCCGAATAAAGCAGGCAAGGACGTGATTTTAATGGTTATATTGATGTCTAACCAAAGTGGTTACCGGTAAAAGAACGCGAATAACACAAGTTGTAGGAAAGTTATGCGAAAACGAAAAGAAGGAAAAACTAAAATTACAAACTGAATATCTGAGACACAAACCTTACAAAGCAAATTAGAAAAGGAATTAGGTTTGCCCAGATCGGAATTCACTCAATCTATTCTCATTTTACCATACGTGGATAATAATGATGACCGTCTTACTTTCCTAAATTTGTAAAAATATATGTAGTATTAATATTGTTTCATATTTAATGATTTTTCAAATAAAACGAGAAAGTCATTTAAGAAAAATATTAGTTATTTATTGCAAAGAATGAAAACCCTATAATTGTAATAGTGTATTATAAATTTACGCAACTCTAAAGCGGTTTATTAATTATTGTAATCTGGTTTGTGCTCCAGCAGCAGCCGGGAGTTAATTTTCCTCTTCGAAATCTGGTGCGTCGTCAAATTCAACTCCATGATCATCCACTGCTTGATCCATTTCACCATACTGATTATTCACTTTAGATAAATTGCATAACATTCCACAGCATTTAAGAATATTACCAGCAAAGACCGGATTAACTCGTAAATGGTTTAAACACGGAAATTTCTCTTTTAGTATTCCAAGCGAGTTTTCAATAATTCTCCTACTACGCTTGTGTACTCTATTGAACGCAGTATGAGCTGGGTCAAGAGCATCTTCATATATTGGTGGGATTAGCCAGTCCTTTAAAGATATGCGGACTCTCCTAAAATAACTGTGTTAGAGTGAGGTCTCCATCCGTTCTCCATTCTTCGACACAGAGAACTGTTGCCAAGAACTCATCCATCATTCACGGTTGCCGGCCAATTAGCCAATTAGCACTTACTGCCATATAGTCAATAGAGTGCTTCTTGGAGCATCTATATTTATAAGCATCCCGTAAATGGCGCCACATACCTCGGGCATGCGCTATATCATAAAATTACGCCTAAAGTGTTAGGAGGCCAAGGTATTATTTCGTTTAATTTTATTTCATTAACAGCCACCACAAAATCATGTACACATCTACAAACTGTCATTTTCAATACACCATGCATATCACACACACCATGGTATTGTCTTCCATTTCCTAACCAGTGTAGTGCAATCAATATTATTTTCTGTGCAGGCTGCAGCCCATACCAATGATTACTGCCATTCCGTAAAATGGAGATACGTCTCGTAGGAGATCTCGGAATCGCGCTCTATTTAGTCTAAATCGCTAAGTAGGCTCTCTCTCTCTGAATTGATATGCATCTTCGTCCTCACTTGAACTTGACCACATATTGCGCGGGACGTGTGAATAAAGCAATGACTTCTTCTAAACTAATAGTTGTAGAAATTCGTACCCTCCCTTTAGGCATGGTTAAAATTTTCCTACAATTGTAATGGAATGCGTAACATAAACTTACAAGTTAGTGTTAACTTTGAGTTACAGAACAGATCTACAATTGTAAAATATTTTCCGTAATTATAAGTACTACACAGGTTAGTACATGTTGGCTTGTGTTACAAAACTTTACAAGTCTATAACCAAAAGTGTACACATGTTGCACTTGTAGATCTTGTGTTACAGGCCCCATGTATTACTCAAATCTCAGTTCTCGCCTCTTTAGCGTTACTATTATAATAACGTTCTATTACGAATACATCGAACAGGAGGGCTGTTGTACTCTCATAGTCCTCGACCTAAATCCACCCATAATTGAACCCATTGCATGTCGCAGAGGAACTGCAAAGAGTTTGCGCGACTATACTCTTTTTTTATTAATAAAAGAACCGAGCTGCTAGCGTAGTGGTGACACGACCTGCCTAGCATTAGGGAGGTAATGGGTTCGATTCCCGTTACCGTCTACCTTGTATGAGGTTTTTTCAGGGGGTTTTCCTCATACACATGTAGCGCATGGTCACTGCGTATATGCACACCATGTGCGGCTTGGGTAGAATTTTCCTCGTCATCCTTAATCCTACCATGCATATATACGTAATGTATGTATGTATGCTGGGAATCCATGATTGTCGCTGAAAGAGCTCGAGCCCGCTCTCCCCCTTGGGGAGGGAATGAAATACGTGGCCTTTTCCTTTTTTTTTAATAAAAGAAAAACATAAATTAACCCTTAGTAACAACGTATTCATTCAGTTACAGCTCTTAATTCGGTTGATTTAAAAGAGGTTTTCTTATTTTAATTGAATCTAAAGTTTTATATTCAAGTAGATGTAGTGAGAAAATATAAATTATAAAACTGTCTACATTGTTTTCAAAAATTGGAAATATAACAAAAATTAAGCCTTTTTTTTCTTTTGCACGATTGATTTCAGCATTCATTATTGTCAATTAAGAATACATAATACATTCGTTTTAAGAGTGAGTGTGTCTATAAGATAAAATGATTTTAATAACTGTATAGCTTAGGAGTGGTAGATATTAATAATAAGTATGCTGGGAGTATCATTTTTCATTTACTGGAATTCATTACTATGGATATTATTTCTATTAAAGATGAACACATTAATAACCCTTTACAATAAACTATCGCGTAGCAATATTTATTTTTTTAATCACTCATCCGGCCATTTGTTTTTTAATGAGTTATTTTTGTGCTGTTCGATATTAGAAAAATGTAAAATTTTTATTATAGTTACGGTTTGAACTGCAGAATAAATTAGTAAGTCTTAATTCATTGCGCAAGTGATAGAATCTGTGAAATATATGTGTATAGCACATTAGTGTGTCGAATGTGTCTGATTGTGTCAGCGGTTTAATTAGAATGGTACTTTACGTAAACTATTTGCAGTTGGTTGATGCACGTGGTGTAGGATTTGTATACTGTTTCACGTAAAAATTTTTCTTTCATTTTAAATTGCAAATAATCACGTTAACACCGTTGTCTCGTCTAGTAATAATGAAAGGTGTCATTTAGACGTATTCGTGAGTAGGCACATCAGATATAGATAAGGTGTTAATAATGGCGGATGCGCATGAAATAGGCAAGGATATCAAGTGTACGTGGGTGTTCTGTGTGGGATAAACTTTAGTTATTGGTTTTATTGGTGGCTTATCAGATTTCAGTATATGTTGTTAGTTCGTTTGTTACTTTTTATCGCTTTCACTGTGCACTCGTTTTATTTTCTCGAGATTTATGATTCTCATGCGTAATATAAATTAGTTGTTTCGTTTTTCTGTTGTAACCTTGCTACTTCTAAATTTCAACCATAAATCTTTATGCCAATTAATATTACATTGTACTAAAAGATAGACTATGTATTTTATCAAAAACCAACAATCGCTTTTGTTTTCGATGTAAAAATTACTTTCCTTCCTTTTTAATACTGTGTTTCGACTATTTTACATCTTTAGAATTTTCTGTAGGTAGCTAACATGTATGTATTTGTCACTCACATTTTTTGTTAAAACTTTAGTCGTTAAAATAATGGCACTGACAATTGAGCGTAATCATTATAACAGTATATTGTAGATGAGGGAGTCAAAGTTCTTGTTGAATATGTAAATTTTCAGGATAGGCCCTCTGACATTAGTTGTTAAATACTTTGTAACATGCAATGGAGGAGATATACTAATTAGTGTGGCGATAAAGCAAGCGAGCAATTAAGACATAGTTGTATACCCAAATGCTATAGAAAATTATCCTAAGTCCGAGTAATTTGGTAATACTCGGCCAACACCTCATTCGAAATTTTGCTCATATTCGCAAAACTATCGTTGCTGGATTGGTGATATAAGTAACTATTATTTGGAATTCTTTCGCTTACAAGCGAACAATTTATTAAAGTGAGCATAACTTGCAGAATTGGGCTATCGTGCGAAGGCAGAACATCGTATTCGCAAATTTACGAATTTCATGTTTTGGGTTGTTACAAATAGTGTATTTTGTACGTGTGTACAACAAATAGAGAGATGAGATATTCCAATGACAAAACGATGTAATAGTTAAGTTGTTGTATTCATACACTGCCAGATGAATGTAGTCGTCAGTAATGATAATATGTACAATGGAGTACAGAGCATTCATTGCCTAGCGAGTTTCGGTAGATCCTACGGCAAAACAATGTCCTGCATAATACACTGTTTTACCTTTGGAGGAATTTTTTTTGTGAAAAGGTAAAACAATATACTGTCATACTTTACAGGGTTACCCATTTTCGACACTCGGTAATTATTGAACGTATGAAAAAACTGATATAGGTGTCATGAGGAGATGTATTTGTGAGAAACTAAAAATGGTAAAAGTGGAGTTTTGAATTTATTATTTAAATAAGTGACCAATTCTAATTTTTATATTAAATCAGTAGTAGGCCATGCATTATGAGGTACGAAAACTTAGGACTACTGCCCCTCTGAGTAATATGCGAATTACAAGTTTCGACGTTGCCCTGAGAGGCAGCAACCATTCAGTGATATTTTAAAAGACTAGAAAACAATCTGACGAATTATGGAAGCTTTAGTAAACCGAGACCTATTGAATATACTAAGGAAAATAAAGGAAACGACATAATGAACGTTCTTGGGTTCGTGGAATGTGAATTTCAAATAAGTTTCGGTTACTGTTACCAATTACCTGGACTAATTTTATGCTAAAATTGGCATACTTGTCATAATAATGTTATTAAAATCAAATTAATTTTCAGCAAGGAAATTCCACGTCTACCAACAATACAAAAAGTCCGTGGAGGTGTCAAAAACCAAGGTTCAAAAGATATTGAAAAAAAAATCATTACTTCCCATATAAAGTAAATTTGGTACAATATTTGCACCCCGGAGATCACGAGAGAAGAATTAAATTTTGCCGTTGGTTGTTACATAAATGTAACGAAATTCCCAATTTTTATAAAAAAAAATGTATGGTCCGATGAGGCAAGAATTACAAATGATGGAATTATGAACCGCCACAATGAAAGATACTGGGCCAACACCAACCTGTATTTAATGAGACCTATTCGGCGACAGGGTAGATTTCATTATAACATCAGTTGTTTTGAACCCTTTAGGGCGCATGATATTGGAATCGACTTTGTGAAAAATGTAATGACACTAAATAGATTTCCAAAATCAGACAGTTTCTGCATTTCAATGACAATACTCGACGAAAATGGTAACCATGACAGACTACATAAACTACGACCGGTAATTGTTTACCTAAATGAAAAATTTGGCAATATTCCACTGATGAGCAGCTCTGTTCACCACTGCATGAAGCAATACGTTCCCATCAAGCCCCATAAGTGGGGTTTTAAATTATAAAAATCAAAATTATAGACTGTACTTTGATAACTATTATATCATTGTGCCCTTGCTAACTTATTTAGTTCAGAATGGTATTCTTAGCTTCTTAGGTACTGTGCGACGCAACAGAATTAGTAATTGTAAATTGCCAACAGAAAAGGACATGAAGCGAGACATTCGAGGAACTTCATACGAATTTGTTACAACTAGATCGCATTGGTATTTCATCTTTGACATGGAAAAAACTTGTCAATGTTGTCGAAATTTGGCGGCCAAAAACCTTTATCAACAATACAACGGTTTGATAGGCAAACAAAATGTAATTTGGATATCACTTGTCCTTTCGTAATAAAAGATTATAACCAGCATATTTTTGGAGATCTCCTTGATGCTAATGTGGCAAGGCATAAGATACGTACAAAAAGCAAGAAATTGTGTGTGAGACTCTTTTATCATGTCATTGGCAAATGCTTGGATTCTATGTAAAAAATTACAAATACAAATCAGCCAAATGTTCCTACTATGACCATCTTTGAGTTTCGAGAAATCGTCGGCATATGCCTCTGTGATGTTGGTCAGATTAGCCGGAATAAGATAGGGTGTCCAAGTCAAACCAATGTGGAACAAGGAATTGCTTCTAAAAAGAAGAGAAGACCAGCGGAATATGAACCGTTCAAAGATGTCACACTGGACCAATATGGACACCGGATCGAGTGGACTGACAAAAAGAATCGGTGCAAATATCCAGGATGCAAAGGATACTGACAAACAATTTTCGAAAAATGTGGAGTAAACTTATGTTTTACCAAGAAAAGTAACTGTTTTAAGAAATATCATAATAACCCGTAATTTAATTTTCTTGAATGTATTTGCAACAGCGGGTTTTTTTGTCTTTTTAATTGTAAAAGAGGCAAAAACAAATTTTTTCGTCATTTTTGTATTATTGTGCACAACTAAATATAACTGTTCGAATTTTTCCAGTAAAAAAGTCATGCATTAAAGTGTTAAGAAGGACACAGGTTTGTCTATACTATTTGTGAAGAAAACCTGAATACTGAAAGGTACCTAAGTATTCTGGAAACTAACCTGTTAAATTTGCTTGAAGACGAACCTTTGGAAGAACGAACTAATTATATTTTCAGCAAGATGGTTCTCCCAGCCATAACGACTTAAGCGTTAGGGAATATTTAAATATAACCATCCCAGATAGATGGTTGGGAACATATGGACCTGTTAGATGGCCTAACCTGACACCTGCAGATTTTTTTGTGGGGTCATCTAGAATCATCTATAAACGAACCAATAAAACACAGGAATTGCTTCTTGAAGCAATCCATGCAGCATTAGGAAAATAAAACCCGTTCATATTATTAATGCTCTAAAATCGGTTAGAAATCGTTACCAAAAATGTACTGACTGCAATGGAGGACTATTTGAGTACCTTCGTGGATAAATGTACCGTATTTTATTTCATTTTTATACATCATAATGCATAGCCTACTACTGATTTAATATAAAAATGAAAATTGTTCACCTATCTAAATAATAAACTATATTAAATGTTATATGAATGAAAAGACAATTAAACATACAACTCAAAATATACAGGGTGTTTCATTTAAAATGAGAGAGTTGGATACGATAACTTTTTGACTTGATCCGGTAGATGCGATTTTTGGGCGTCATAATATTCTACTTAACAAACTACGAAACTTCATAGGAAACATTTTCTTCTGTTACTTTTTAAAAAACTGTGCTAATGCTATGCTTAATTAGGATTTTTTTCAGTTCTGTAACATTAGTTATAGAAGGAAGACAAGCAGTATCAACATTAAGCAATTGTTTTTCTTTATGGTTATGTCTAGCAGGTGTAATAGCATTATTAATATCATTAAGTGAATATCCATTAGCTTGTAAGGACTTTGTTAAATGGTTATATATATATATATATATATATATATATATATATATATATATATATATATATATATATATATACAGGTGTTTTACATCGATGCAAATATTTAAAGGGTGATATAATAGGTGATTTTGAGTCGATTTAAGCAAACATACTTATATACCAAGTGTTACCGTTTTGAGATAATGCCACTTTTAATATTTCTTGATTTTACCGTGCTTTTCTGCAAATATCGAAGTGTACAGGCGTAATAAGCCGTCTTATCGCAAACTTATACTAAGTTTTTTATTCCTCATGAAGTGATTGTTCATATTATTTTATCAGAAAAGCCTAAACTGTCTTTGGTTCTTGCCTAGAACTTCTTAAACATGAAAGTTTTAATTTGTAAAAAGCAATCACTAAAATTCAAACGTGGATTTAGTCTAAAATTTTTCGTTATTTTTTTCCAATTTCAGTAAAACTTCTTTGGGCAATGGTCTTTAAGATAGTATGAATAGATTTAGAAAAAATTTTCAAATTGGAAAAATTGTATTATTACAAAAATATAGGCGCATTGCTAACGTAAAATAGCCCTTCATTATTTAGTTTAATAGTTTGAAAAAGCAGATTTTTAGAAAATGTTTTGCGGTTATCGCTCCACCCAGTACTTGAGTTTACAGAAACTGTTTCTGAATTCAAGATTTCTTTCACCTCACTAACACTGGAATGTAAAATTTTCTTAGCAAAATCAGTTTATTTTCAAGTGAATCTACATTGCTATTTAAAACGTCACTTTTGACTTTTCGTTTATTTAGTGGAAATAATTTCAATTGTGGTAAATTTAATACAATCGTGCAAAAACAATATGAGCATCACGAACATTAAGGTTGTACCGGTCTGGCCAAATTCGCTATCGCTCAGCCTCCAAACATGCGGCGACCGGTAAACGTCCTTACTGTTCTTGATACTCAATATAATATTGCCTCGTGCAGTACTAATTTTGAACACCAATAATAATACTATTAATGTTTTAATAAATCGGACATTTTCTAAAATCTGCTTTTTTAAACTATTTAAACTAAATAATGAAGGGCTATTTTACGTTTTGGCGAATGGCCTATACTTTGTAATTAAATTCAATTGTTCCAGTTTGTAAAATTTTTGTAAATCTATTCATGCTATCTTAAAGACCATTGTCAAGGAAGTTTTACTGAAATTGGAAAAAAAATTAACGAAGATTTTAGACTAAATCCACGTTTGAATTTTAGTGATTGCTTTTACAAATTAAAACTTTCATGTTTAAAAGTTCTGAAGAACCAAAGACATATTAGGCTTTTCTGATAAAGAATATGAACAATCACTTCATAAGGAATAAAAAAACTTAGTATTAATTTCGATAAGACGGTTGTTACTCTTGTACACTTCGATATTTGCAGAAAACACGGTAAAATCAAGAAATATTAAAAGTGCATATCTCAAAACAGCAACACTTGGTATATGGGTATGTTTGTAAATCGGCTCAAAATCACGTATTCTATCATTTAAATCTTTGCATCTGAAAACTGTATATATATATATATATATATATATATATATATATATATATATATAATATATATATATATATATTCATCTTTAAAAATTCAGGATCACAAATTCGTTTTTCTCGATCCACAAATTTTTTGACGTGAATGGTGGTTTGATAATTTATGAAGGTATTTATCAGTATGTCAAGAAACGGTAAACTTCCATTAGTTTCTTTTTCCATGGTAAACTAGACGCTAGGACGTATACCATACATAAAAATTATAGATTCATGTAGTGCTTCTTGCCCATGTCTAATAAATGTGCCATCTACTATACCATACCATACACACCAAACTAAAGGTTTTTTAGGTGCATTTTGTAACGCTAATGTTTCACATTTTTCCATGTAAAAATTAGCTATAGCAGGACTAAGAGGGCTACCCATTGCTACACCATCAAGCTATTTATAGAATTTATTATTGCACTGAAAATAAGGGTAGAAAGACAGTGCTTAAAAATAATTGTTATATTTTTTGGAAAAATATGATCAATATTTTCAATATTTATTATAAGTTTTGTTGTGAACGAATAAGTTCAAAGGTAAATATGTAATTAAAAATTATTATTAATTTTATTAAATACATAAATAAAAAGTCAAACCCATTATCATCTTCCGGAGTGTATAAGTTATCTTGTTCATGTGGAAAAGTATATATTGGGATCGCAAAACGTAACTTTGATACAAAACGTAAAGAACATATGAGATTTTGTAGATTAGGTCAACCAGAGAAGTCTGTGGTGGCTGACCGTGCCTTGAATAATCTAAATCATGACATTCAATTTGAGAATATGGAAATATTGTCAAGACAAACTCATTATTATGTTCGTTTACAACGTGAACCTGTTGCAATATATAAACACACTAATAATTTTAATAGACAAGAAGAAAATCTCCGTTTAAATAGGTTTTGGTATCTTATAATTAAAAAAAAGGCGTAACGATACGTCTTGATTTTGATTTTAATTTTGACTTTTGGTATGTCTAGGTTTTTTGCTGTGTTCTTCCTAGACCTTTAAGCAAATGCTTTACCAATTATATGTTAAATTACCACAACACTATAATTTAACATAAGTAGTTGGAATTAAGAGTAAAACTAAAAAATTACAAAAAACGTTCTGCATTATGCTTTTCATTGTTAATAACACTTGCAATTATTGACAAAGATATCTCTTTGTTAGATTTAACTGGATTATTTTATTTGATGTCATGTTTATATTTGTGAATGCTTCTATCATTTTCAAATTGAGTTTTACACAACTTTACACTTCATCGTAACTTAATTAAATTTTGTTAAATGTGTTTTTTGGCTGACATGTTTCATTGTTAGGATTCACTGTTAGAGGGTGTTCTGATTTGTCATCTTTAAAACAGTTTAAAAATATTTAAGTTTTAATGTCCTAGTTATTTTTTACTAAAATTTAATTCTAGAGTTGGCTTTATACGTTTTCTCAAACTGCAATATTAATAGCAGGCTAATGTTTATGTTTTAATTTTTCAACTTTGACAAAATTGTTCTCAACATCTTTAACAATTTTAATAGATATTACTAGTGACGAAAATAACTGTAAGTGTTATCCAAACACACGTTGTATGTGTAACCATCTAAGAGATAAGACGTGTTTGAGGTGGCTCCAGCCTCTACTTCGATTAGTGATTAAAATGTCAATTTCTAAATCAATAAAGTTACTGTATGGTAAGGGTGAGTTTTTGAACAGATTTTTATACCCGGCGGCTTGAATGTTAATAATGGATAAAGACAATTCTAACCAGTAGAATTTCTGTAACGTGTAAAAAAGGCGCGTAAATAACATTTGGGGTTGCTAAAGGGTCATATTTCTAAGAAAAAATACGGGTCTTTTAAACCCATACCAGATGTGTTAAACTCGTAGAATTGTAAAGTAACCTTAAAGGGCAAATACCAATACCACCCTTTTATCTTGAACCCAAACAGGTAAACATTTTTGCAATAATAATGAATTATAGAGAACCGATAAAATAACTTATTTTATCCCACGCCAGCGGGGAGTATGTAACAGTCATTAATACATATCTCTAATTGTAGGAAAATAGACCAGATGTGATAAAACTGCACAGCTTTGTATTTAATAAACTCCTTTCTATAACAAACCCAGGCGTAAGCATTGTCATAAGAATCATTTTATTGGATTAAGTGATAAAAATAAATAACTGAATTGAATCCGTAATCCAAAGTTTAAAGCAAAAGCACTAGTTCTAATTTGTAAAGCGAAATTCTAAATTAAATACTTTTTCTTTTCTCAAATTTAACTTAAATACGAAGTACGATGTTTTGAATACGGTTTTGTCGGTTTGAAAATCAATAATAAACGAAAATAATAATAATCAAAACAGTACAATTTTTGTAATGTGTGAAATGGTTCCATAAATAAATAAAAAGGGCGCGTAAATAATGTCTATGATTGCAATTTTTATATTTGGTACTATATTAATTTCCAAGTTTAATTAAACATTGTATTTTATATTATATTTTTCTTTGACAGCAAATTTGAAATGTAATCTAATTTTTACCATTGTTACTATATTTAATTTTAACTGTAATTAATTGACCCTAAATAAATAAAAAAGGCGCGTAAATAATATCTATGATTGCAATTTTATATTTGGTACTATATTAAATTCTGGGTTTAATTGTGACATTGTACTTCATATTGTTTTATATTAAATTTTTCTTTGACAGCAAATTTGAAACGTAATCTCTAACTTTTACCATTGTTACTGTGTTTAATTTTAAGTGTAATTAGCTGACCCTAAAAGTAGGTAATTAAAGTCGGTAGGGCTAACGTGATCATTGTCCTTATTTACTATTACCCTTCAGTTGGATAAAAAGGTAGTTAAAAAAAATAGAAAAGCTAAGTTTCGCGGCAATAAGAAACAGGTTTGATTAGTTTAAAATGGCAATAATATACCAGTTGGGACCTAAATAATAAACCAAAGTAAACAACGTACTTCAATCTTAAAGCTGTCAACACACGAAACTAATCATAAGCAGATCATAATTAGATTATGTTAATGAATATCCTGCTTTGTTTTAAGTATAATTACTTTATTCAGCAATCGTACAAAAAAAAAATTTTTTTTTCTTGTAAGATGCAATGTAAACTAATTAATGCTTCCTTTTCAGCTCTAATATTCTACAACTTCATAGGTGGAAGGCATGTATACCCCATGCCGCCCGGTGCAATATCACCACCTTTACCATGGGCTCCTGAATATTGGTGTTCCAATTTTCTGAGCTCAGTAAAGGCTGCCGGTCACTTTCTCCTTTATTCCTTATTTACTCGCCAACACGCACTTGCCAAGCGTGGCGTTTTAACGACTAAACCCTTAAATTGACGAGTTCTAAAACAAATGATATACCCCAGGTGAGTAGGGCGAGACGCTCACACTCTCACAACGATTCGTCTATCCGTCTCAAGGATTCTGGGGGGACAAAAATTCGTCAATGCCAAAATCAAGATTAAGAAGAACAAGATCTGCCAGGAATAAAATTCTGCCCCATTCGTATGCCCGGGAGGCAGGACTCAAGCGACCTCGATCATCGAAAGTACCAACATCCGGATTCATTACTGCAACATACGTGGTATCAGGTCGAATCTTAATGCTGTTCACCAACACCTTGACCAAGTGCAACCGGACATTCTGTTTCTTCCCCTGGAAGCACTGATTCGCCTGACCTGCAATTTCCCAGATACAACCTCCACTCTAACTTTTGCCTTAAAGGCGGAGTATATGCGTATACCAAGAACAACGTAGGTTGTAAGGGGATTTGGAAAACAACAAATTTGACGCGATTTGATTCAAACATTCTTTGGCCCCAATTTGTAAAATTCTACTGTTGCTTGTATATGTCTCCCAATGATAACAACGTCCAAGATCTTTTTGATTACCTTAGTCTGAAAATAGGCTACCTCTTATCACAGTTCCAATCTTGGGATGTTTCAATTTTGGGAGATTTTAATGCCCACAATTCCAATTGGCTTCATTTTTCAACTACTACTAATCCCGCAGGTCATAGTGCAGAAGCACTTTCTGTGTCCTGTGATCTCACACAAATCATTTCCGAACCAACCAGAATCCCTGACAACCCTAACCATACTCCACATCTCCTGGACCTATTTCTTACAACTAACCCACATGTGTATAAAACAAGTCCTTTCCCCACTTGGTCAATCAGACCACTGCTTAATCGAAATAACTTCCTCTGTATCCAATCCCACTGTTACTCGAAAAACAGATAGAACTATGTGGTGTTTTAAATCAGCTAACTGGAGCGAACTGCGAAATTTTTTTATAACCTTCCCCTGGCGTGAGTATTGCTTTAAATGGTCCTCCTCTTCAAAAATTGCTCTTTCAATAACTGAAGTTATTCTGATGGGTATGGAGTTATACATTCCCAAAAAAACATAATCGTGTAGGTCGTGCCCGTTCCCGACCCTGGTTTAATAGGGATTGCACTGATGCATTATCGCAAACGCATAGACTTTATATCAAATGGAAATCAAATAAATCTACCGAAAATCACGTCAACTATATCTCCGCAAGGAATAGTTGCAAAATTATCATCACTAAGGCCAAAAATTTGTTTGAAGAACGTCTCGCGACGGAGCTGTAGTAGCTGATCCTGCTGAAAAAGCCAACCTCTTTGTCGATTACGTTGCATCAAATTCACGTCTCAATGATTCTGGTAAAACTGTGCCGTCGCCCAAATCTACCCCATAGGCTATTAAACCAATCCACTTTCGTTACAAGCTCCAGGAATCAATTATCAATAAACTTGACCCAAACAAGGCGACTGGCCCTGACGGTATTCCAGCTATCGTCCTTAAAAAATGCTACTCCGAGCTAGTACCTGTATTGTCCAAACTCTTTTCGATCTACACGTCATCTGGAGAGTTCCCTCATCGTGGAAGTTGGCAAATGTCCAGCCTATTCCTAAAAAGGACGATAAAATCGATCCCTCAAACTATCGACCAATTCACTTCAATTCTGTCGAAAATCATGGAGAAAGCCATCAACCACCAACTACTTTCATTCCTCGAGTCCAGTAAACTCTTAAACCACCATCTGTATGGGTTCAGACAGAGTCGTTTAACGGGTGATCTTCTTTCATATGTCACCCGACTTTGGAATAACACATTAGAGACGTCCGGTGAAACAGTAGTAGTAGGTTTAGATATTTCAAAAGCTTTTGGCCAGGTTTGGCACAGTGCCTACTTGCCAAGCTCACTTCGTTCGGCTTATCCGATTCGCTCATCAATTGGATATCCAGCTTTCTTGACAAAGGACGTATACGCGTTGTCGTCGATGGCTTCTTTTCGAAAGAAACTACTATTAACCCGGGAGTACCCCAAGGATCAGTGATAGCTCCCACACTGTTCCTGCTGTACATAAATGACCTCACTTCCTCAACAACTAACCCGATCCATTGCTTTGCGGATGATAGCACTCTACATTGTAGTTCTTCTCAGTTTTCCCACAACAATAAGTCTAGACAGGACGTAAAGGTGACAATGGCAGCCTCAATCAACAGTGACTTAGAACGTGTCCTTGAATGGGGAAGGAATAATCTACTCACGTTCAACGCCGACAAAACGCAGTGTTGCCTTGTGTCCGCTAAGAAAGACCGATCATTTTCTGCTGTAAATATGAATGGCATAGAACTCAAGTTTTCAAACTCTATTTCTATGTTAGGGTTGTCCGTATCATCGAATCTTTCATGGATTGACTACATTTTGTCAACCAGCAAAACAGCTGCCCGTAAACTGGGCTTTTATACAGATCTAAACAGTACTTCACATCGCAACAACTCCTTTTAATGTATAAGGCTCAAATTCGACCTCACCCGGAATACAATTCCCACCTCTGGGTCAGTGCTCCCTAATACGCCCTTGGTATGGTAAACCGCATCCAAACAAGAGCTACCAGGCTTATAAATGACCCGCCTCTGACTTCTGACCGACAGCCTCTTGAGCATGGAAGAATAGTTTCGGTCCTTTCCTTGTTCTATCGCTATTACCATGGCAAGTGTGCCTCGGAAATACACTCCTTAATACCTTCGCAGGCCATCTTCGCTAGGAACACTCGGTTTGTCCATTCACACCATAATTACGTACTGAAAATTCCATCGTATCACACTAAACGGGCTCAATCTACATTTTTCCACATGGCGACCAAATTGTGGAATGCACTACCCAGTTCTTGTTTTCCTCCAAACTTTGACTTAAGTCAATTTAAGCTAGCCATTCATAAACATTTCTCGGCAGCCAAACAATATCCCTAAACCCTCCCAGTGTTCCTGAGTGCTTTAGCACGTTAGGTAAATTTTAGCTTGTTCGGGAATACTACTAAGTAAAGAAAAAAACGTTTAGATTGTATAATTTAAAATACGCCATTAAGAAACCCAAAAAAGATAAATATTTTATTAAGGATCTAGTTGTTCTTTACTAAAATTATAATTCCATAGTTGGCTTTATACGTTTATCAAATTGTTATATAACAATTTGCGTTTTCATCTCTTTTTTTTGCATATTTTATAAATTTGTTCTTTGTTCTTAAACAATTCTTAAAAACACTTCTGAGACGATCGAAACGTATAGATTTACATAAATATAAATATAAAAAAACCCAAAAGCTAAGTATTTTCATTTTCGTACTATAGGTACTTAAATTCACAGGTTTTATTCTTTTCAGTTACAAGTGACATACCCAGACATTCTCTATTACATTCTATTAAGTGTTATTTACATGCACAAAAATTTCTTGATTTGCAATATTAACATACTCCATTAGAAGGAAATGACAACTCAAAGTAATATTAATTTACTAGAAGTTTCAACATCAATCAACGTTTAAAACGAAGCATAACATGTCGTATCGATATATTTAATCGAATTTGATATTTATTTGTCCGTGGTGTTAATCATTACTCTTCGTGTTTTAAGGTAGACAAAAAATCACTTTTGTGTTAAAGTATGACACATCAACGTTGTTAAGTTTCTGTTTTATCAATAACCCTAAATGTACAACATTAGTTTTAAAAATAAAACGTGTCATTAATTTATTCTGTTGACAAAAAGACAAAGAAAGATACAAGATTTTCAGACCACTTTTATTTCATGCAACTATGAGGTATAGGTAATTTTAAAACTAATCGCGGCAAATTGGTGTAAAAAACTTCTTTTTATTCATAATTGTGAATTTAATTCAACAAGTCAGAAACATAGTAACGTTTTTTTAGGAGTATAAATAATTAGGCTCAATTTCTTCTTATATGATTTTTTAATCTCTGCTTAATGTTAATAATGTACATAAGAATCGCTGAGAAACTAATTTTTATGTTGATAATTCCTGTACAAGTTTGTAAAACGTTTGTAAATTTAACGTGATATTTACTTACATATGTTTAAGTCGTCTTAAAAACTTTCAAATAAAAGTCCGGTAACGTTTCATGTCTTTTTGTTTTTGTCTGAGCAGAATTCATTTGTTATGATAATGATTTTATTATTCTTCTTGAAGTTTTTAGCGAGCAAGAGGTTTCTTTAGCGGTTTTTATTGAAAATATTTAAAACATGTTGCATCAGTGTCATAAATTAGAAATAAACCAATGTTTCATATTAGTAAACATATTTCAGGTATCAAAACCAACTGTTTACCAAACCAGGAAACCGCGTTTTTAAAGAAAACGTATATTAAAATGTAAACGTTCACGGTTTAAACTCATAATAATTACAAATACTTATTTTTTAGGGGTTTTAAATTGTGTATTTTAAAATAACTTACTTTTATAACAGTTACCATCTTCAGTAGTAATATTAGGCTTAAAAAGTCATTAAAAGTGTCAAACAAGTTTATAAAATATGAAAACGCTGCTGTAACAATTAGGTATATTTATTTGAAAGCCTACTACTGAATATTATTTTAATCTAGTTACGATAAGTAGTTACATCGTTAATAGATTAAATATTCTTAAACCGCCTTGAAAATGACATTCTAACGGACGAAAGTTACTGCTCCTATCAAAAGGTAAATTTAATCAAGATAATTAGATTATGTTAAATTTGGTTTCTGTCATTACTCTGACGACGATAACTTTACTTATACAATTTATCTTAAAATCCACGATTTAAAAACCCAAAAAAAAGATGAGTATGTGTAGACCTTCTAGTAAAAAGAGTTCACTTGAACACGTGACGTCATCAGTTGTGGGGTGAGGGCTAGGGTGAGGGTGGGGTCGGCTTCTTTTCGCGGGCGATTTTCAACCCCTTGATAAAATTTTCAGCCCCTCGACTGTATTTTCACACCTAATTAGGTTTTTTGTCCACCACTAGGTGACCGGGTGGGAGAGCGAATGGGGATGTGGGTGTTTTGGTGGCCATTTTTGTAATTGTTGTGGCGGGAAATTTGAAATAGCATTTTTAACACAGGGGTCCTCATGCCATCTCATAAAACAGGTATAGGACTCCGGAACTTATTCACGGTGCTTCGCCCCTTGTGGGAACTTCTCCCCCTTGTCGTACCTCTTGTGTATTATGGCGCGAAAACTAGAAATTTGAAATAGTATTCTGGTCGCGCGTTAATCAATTGATTAAACCAATTAATTAAATCAATCTCAATAAAATCAATTAATCAATCAATCAAATTAACCTCAACCATTCAATTAATCAGATCAATCTCAATCAGTTCAGCAGTATATTTTTAAAAGTACATGTAGATCCCTGTAATCGTTAGGACGGGAAATTTGAAATAGTATTCAACAAGGGGACCTCACACTATCTCATAAAACAGCTCTAGGCCTCCGGAACTTGTTCTTAGGTCTTCGCCCTCTGCCTGGCCCCCTGATTGCTTGTGACGTCATCTACTGGTGTATTTTTAAAACTAACGAATGTATTCTGTAATAGGGGCTGGCGTTATTGGAAATAGAAAAAAGACAATTAAAATATTTTACGTACAATATCTGTCTTATCGGAAACACCTCTATCAAAAAGGGCCTTAGATTTATAAACAAGCCTGAACGTCGTAAGCCGTTATTGAAAATTGAAAAAAAATGCCTGGGGACAAATAAGCAAGCCGATTTTCATTTCTAAGTTTGATAATACACCAGCGATTTGGCTTTGAAATAAAAAATATTAGGGCATTAGCTATCGCAAGCCGAATTAGTTAGTTAGAAGTGCGATGTAAAAGATTTAGTGCATTACGTAAGGTGTTATAATTAAAATATTTTTCATGCAAGATCTGTCTTATCGGAAACACCTCCAACAAAAAAAGGGCTTAGATTTATAAACAAGCCTGAACGTCCTCAGTCGTTATTAATTTGTTTTTAATTATGAGTCATAATTAAATTTTGACGGCCATTTTTGTAATTGGCAGGAAATTTGAAATAGTATTCTAATCTATTTTCAGCAAATGCTGAAGTTAATGAATTTGGTCAAGGATTTTCAAAATCGGTACTAAGTTTGTTTGCGTCTCAGTGGTGAAAGTTGAAATTATAGAAATTAAACAATAAATACAATTTCATTTGCGGTATTGTTTCTTTTTGGCGAACATGTGCCTCTCCACGTTATATTCTAATCTTCAAAGTACGTAAATATTATTCTTTGGCTCCAGTTCGATAAAGGGTCGTGCATTTAATTACCTCACCTATTAATGTAAATATTCATATTGTTTATATTATTTTTTATACTATAAATATAAAATACGCTTTAAGCATATGCTGTTATAGTTCTACTCGTAACTTTTGACTTAATAATACTGTTACCTTCGATTTACCTTCCTTACGTAGGTATCTTTTTATTAAAAGGTGAATCACCATAGATACTAATATAAGATTAGTGTATCTGGCGATTGTAACGTGCCAATTCTTGTCTGTCGTTACCTTAATTTAAATTTCAAAATTTGCATTATTATTGATAAGTATATTTATATTACATTAGTATTTTTAAGCATTTCTTTTTTCGTTTAATAATTAAATTTGTATATCGCAATATTTTCTCTGCAGTCTACATAATTACGAACGTCCCTGTGTATATTTTAGACATCCAATTTTATTTCTATGCGCAACGTGAATTGAACATGCTTATATATTTCCGTTTATTATGCCGTGCATTTAAGACGTTATCTTTTTTAAGTTTTGCTTCCCTTTTATAAGGGAATAAGAATAAGACTAGGGAATAAGAATATGGAACAAAGGTAGGAACAAGGAAACCGTTTATCTTAAGAAAAAGCTTTTATTTTGGTAAATTTACGTATCATTGAGGAGCGTAGGTATGACGTCACGGACAGTACTTTTTTAAAATGGCGAGATAATGCAATGTCATCTTTATGAACATAAATGGTGATACCTTTGTTTTGCATAAATCACATGCTGTTATACATATTCTGCGTTTGTCCTTATATCAACAGCTTTCGTCGTTCTAATTTGCGTTCGTCGTTATATCTTTCAATTATTGTAGGGTCAACATTTGGTGCCAATAATCGAATGTTACCATATGCTACCGTTCGTCTAATTTTTATGTTGAAGACAGATGAAACTTGTAGTGCTTACTTATACGTCTCTGTTTCGTTTATTTGTACGTTAATTACAAATGGAAATTACCTTTACATTATCGTATATTTGTCTTGGAATTGGAAATGAAAGTTCTCAAGCTAGCGTTTAAGACGAGATTAAAATATTTACTTTTGTACAAGTAAGTACTTATCCTTTTAGTGCAGTTAAGTAAATAACAAATCAGTTGATGTTATTTTGATACGGTAAAATAAAGGAACAGCTGAGTCCTGCTCCTGAAATAGAAACATTTGAGTTCATAACCTATCACAACTATAATTTGTTGACATAGGTCAATACACGTTTCATTATTGAATACATGTCGAATAGACTGCATTTTGAATTTTAAGTAAACATAGATTGTAAGCTTATCTACAGTGTTTAATTTAGTAATTTTAAGATTTTAAGGCCGTACAAGAAGTATCATTTTAGTTATTTTATTTTGATGTTAATCAGACATTTTGCTTTATTAAATATACATATAAATACAGTTGTTTAATGCTTATTCAGATTACCTATTATGCTTTGAGATACAGTCTTTCCCAGTTTTTGTTGTATTTTAATTATTAAACCTAAAACTAAAAAATAAAAATAAAATTAAAGATTTTTGTTGAAAAATTGGTTCTAACTTTAATAGTGTTGTGGAATACACACTAACCATTAAATTTCATACGTTTTTAATTTATGATCATGCCAATTTAAATTGCTCATCGTATGTAAAACGATTCCTAAAAAATCCAATCACTCTTCGTTAGTTTTAGATTAGGATAAATACATTTTACTGTACAAATTTGTATGTTTGAATATAATTGCGATACCTAACAGAGTATATTTTTGAAGTTATATATTACGGAATCTTTTGTTTATAAATAAATCTCAGTCGCTCATCCATCACAATACTTAACCAGTTTTAGCATCCGTATTTACTAGATAAAACTTTTAAGATTACAGTTTAACTGGTAAAATAAATTTTGAATTTATTCTTGATAATTATTGGATTACCCAATCTTCGCATTTTTCATGTTAATTTTTCAGTGGATTAATTTTTAATGTAAAGCTGATGTTTGTGAATAAAGTTAGTATGCCATTGAAGCAGTGTTTCTCAACCTTTAAGTATTTGAACCCAATTTTCAATCACATTTCTCATCCGCTCTCATACAATAATTTTTACTGAAATCGTACTGTAATTGTAATATTAGTTTCTATTTAATTGTATTTTGATGTTAAACACTACAACCTTACAAGTAAGTACTACTCCCAATGACGGATTATAATTATCATCTGTAACAATGAAATAGGTAGTTTATCATGAAACACCTTACACTTTACAGTCTAACTTAGTGAATATTAAATCCAATAGCCTGCCTTTAATATTAGTTACAAAATTAAATTACTTTAAATTAAACAACAACAAAATCTTCAACGTATTTGTTTTCATTTATAAGAGTATTATTAAAATTGGGGATATTAAAATCACCTAAAACGATAATATTATGTAAAAATAATTCTTGTTGAGATAATAACTCAAACAATGTCTGAAAGTCGCACGATGTGATATTTGGCAGTATATATATATATATATATATATATATATATATATATATATATATATATATATCAACTACAAATAAAGTTCCAACATCCAATAGACATTTACACGCTGAAATATCTACGCTATGAATAACATACTACACAAATCGATAGATGAACAAGGAATATGGTTTTAATATTGTTCCACCACCCCAAGTTAAATTTATAGTTTTATAATCGCGATCATTACGAAACACGTTATAGTTTTTAGGAAACAATTCTGAATTTGATATACTTGAAACTAGTGCGTTTTCAGTGGAACACACAATATGGTAATCACAATCACAGGCATACGAATATAGTTTATTTACTTTTGACCCATATCGGACATTCTGGCGCCTTCGCAGAAAGTTTCGATTTGTCTCGAACACTGGAACGTCTGCGCGACCGCGACGCAAGCGCGTATAAATGCTCCACTCGTTCCGAGCTGGTAGCATACTAGTGGCACAACCTGCTTAGCATTCGGGAGGTAATGGGTTCGATTCCCGTTACTGTCTACCTTGTATGAGGTTTTTTCAGGGGGTTTTCCTAATACACATGTAGCGGCATGGTCACTGCGTATATGCTCACCATGTGCGGCTACTTAGGCGATGCTGGGGTAGTATTTTCCCCCTCAGAACCCTAACTCCGTCTCTTCCGATCCTATCCTGACCAAACCAATCCGTGATCGTGGCTGAAGGAGCTAGGAAAGCTCGAGCAGCCCGCCTTCCCCTTTGGGGAGGGAATGAAATCCGTGGCCTTTTCCTTTTTTTTTCAATTCCAGCCAGTCTTAGTCGAGTCCTGTAGTCGAGTGGATTCTATCGTGAATGTGTATGTTATCATTTGCGTGTTAACTGCAATTCACGGTATTCCAGTAGCAGTAATTTTATACAGAATCATGGATACATTTTTAAGTGGGCGTAAGTAAGAAGTAAACGATAGTGAAGCATCAAGTGCACAGATGAGCGTGGTTCCGAAGATAAAATCAAGAAAATATTCTCAACAATACTTAAATTTTGGGTTTACTAGCACTAAAGTAAATGAAGAAGAAAGGTGTAATTTGCTCAAAGATTTTAGCAGCACACAGAATGAAACCTAATAAACTTAAAAAAACATTTGCAAACGCTTCATGGTGAGTACGTTAACAAACCCCAAGGATTCTTCGAATTAAAACTGAAATCATATGAAAAGCAAAAATCATTTTTTAAAAAAGCTTTACTTGTCTCTTACAAAGTTTTATATAAAATAGCCAGATGTAAAAGGCCTCACACCATTGGTGAAGAGTTTATTCTTCCAGCTACATTTGAGATGTAGAAACTGTTTTTTTTTTTTTTTAATGGTTGTGGACCTGAACAGGCTAAATAAGACCTATCGTGCTAAAGCTTAAGAACTGAGCCATTCATACTTACAACAAGAAATGATCGACCTTTTTTGGCGGACATAAGGCAACTGTTGCCCGTTGAATTGGTGATATAGCTGAAGATGTACAGCATCAGATTTTCGGGAAGTTGCATGACAAATTGTTTTCAATTCAGCTTGATGAGGCCGCAGATAGCAATAAAGATGCTCATTTAATTGCCTATGTTCGATTTTGTGATGGTATGTCAGCAGTAGAAGAACTACTTTCCTGCAAACCAATAGAACTCAAATCAACGGCACTTGCATTACTTGCTATCATAAATAATTTTGTAAACGAGGCAAGCATAGATTGCGTCGTAATATGCACCGACGGTGCTAGTAAAATGACTGGAAGATTCCAAAGTATGTACAAGCACTTGTGAAACAAAAATCTTCACAGTGTGTCCGGACTCATTGCATGATCCACAGAGAAGCTCTGGCTTCAAAGAAAATGAGCGCTGGTCTGAATATTGTGCTAACGACGGTTATAACCGTAGTAAATTATATAAATATACATTAAGTGTTACTGTTTTATTGCGAGGCAAGATGGTTATCACGTGGGAATTTTTTGCAACGTGTTTATGAATTAAGGGATGAAATCGCCCTTTTTCTAAAGAGGAAAACTGACCGGAAGCAGAGAATTTTCGAGATGTTTTTTTTTGTTTGATGAAATTGAGCTACTTGGTCGACATTATCGAGAAATTTAATACCTCGAATGTTCAACTCCAACGAACAAACACACATATGTTGGATACGAGTGATAAAGTTAAGGATTTTGGTAGAAAATTGGATTTGTGGAGCAGAAATTTAAAGCAAAAACACCTAGAAATGTTTGCAAATATGGATGAATGTGTTATAACTAGAGAGCGGATAGTCAGGCAAGAAAAAATACCAAAAAAGGCGGCATAAAAGGCATATTAAAACAGGCAAAAAGGCAAAAAAAGGCACAATTGACTATTAAAATTTATAGTTTGTTTTGTTTTACATAAATCTTTATTCGATACCGTTATTTTCCCAAGCACAAATCAAATATTTTTCAATATTTTTGCAAAGAAGCTGTTGCCTCTTGTCGTTTACAATGTTTTTGTAAAAGAAAAGTTCTTTCGACATCACAAGATGTTACAGGCGCAAATTTTAAAGCCGATATTTTGCTACAGTTAAGGACGCTTTTCTTGATGCTCCGTGACTTCTCCTTCTTGAATTGCGGTCAGACTTTTAAAGAGTTCGAAGGAAGGGTTTTCGATGTAACCGAGTCTAATTTTGATTAATTTTTTGCCGGTGGTTCCCGGCATGCTCTTATAATTGCTTTTATTCTTTCGAATGTGCGAAAGAGTCGGTCATTACAGCTTTGCTTTTTCTAACTTCTTCAGTTCGTCGGGAATGCCGGAAAAGTGTGTCTTTATAAAAACTAGCCCTGTTTTAACAGCTTCATCTTTAAATGCTTTTGGGATTTATCAATTGCTGCAGAGGCCGTCCATCAAATAATTCAACCACCTGAAACAAAACAATCCGATGAGCATATAAGATAGTGTCAAGTTATATTATGTAATTTTCAACTTAGTATGTATAGTGTACCTCCTTAATTTTTCAAAATACGTGGCATAAAAATGCAAGCAGATATCCAAGTTCATCTTGTTATGATAGGTTCTGGTGGAAGTTGCACATCAGGAAGTTTTTCTTTATACAGCCTTACCAGTAATGGTGCTTTGACAAAACCTGCAACAAAATCATTAAACAAAAGAATATTTTTAGTGTTGGAGATTTTTACCTTTTGGTGGCAGAAATTAATTTGTTTACTACTGCAAACTCGCCTCTAATGAATTCACATACCCTATGAATTCCATGTGCAAGACAAGTTAAATGGTTTAAATTTTGATAAAATATTTGTAATGCCTGTCCGGATTTGACCATATAAGGTGCTGCGTCGGTTACAAACAAGAGAACTTTTTATTTTTTTACGCCAGTGGGATACAAAAGTCTTACAAATAAAAATTATGTAATTGTAATTATTACACTAGATTATAAATATAATTATATCATTTACTAAAAACTTACGTAAACTATCATCGAAAAAATTTGCAATTGTTTTATGATTCGCCTGTGGAATTTCTTTGGATGCTAGCAAATGAGCTTTGCCTGGTTTTAGTTCAGACAATTTACCAACCACAAAATTTGCTATACAGTGTGTCCGAGATTCAGCATGCATGTATTGCTATATTCGTTAATATTGAAGATAGAATGTCGGTTAAATGGGGAAAGTTTTAGAGAATTTTATGGCTATCATCATGGTAAAGTCAGATTTGAAGTAACTTTTTTTGTTTTTTAAATAATTGAAGAAAACAAAAATTGTGCATTTTCTACTACCCCCTGTAGCTCTTTTATTTGAAGTCTGACAACATTTTGATTTGTACATTATTATGACACTTTTAAAAGACTATTTTAAAAAAAGTACCAAAATTTATCTACAGTCATTTGTTTTTGAAATACATACACTAACTATTGTTTTTCATATGGACGTCATCTTGGATTTTTACATTATCGAATAGTATTTTTTATCACCTTTTCAGCGATGTATCACATGATACGAGAATTTCCTTCCAACTATCAAAAATTTAAACCCTTGCTAATGTATCTGTTTTTACTTACAAAATTTAATACATTTCTAACTTTTGTTTTTGGATGCTATTTGGATTTTTACATTATCGAATAGTGGATTTTAACACCTCTTCAATAATGTATTACATGATATGAAAATTTACTTTCAGCAACCAAACATTTAAACAAAATAAAATATGAGGCCATGGATAATAATTGTAATGACTGACAAGAAGATGACATAATTTATTTTTTCGCGTAAATTATTCGCAATCTGTGTTAAGTACTTGGAAAAATAATTGTTCTTGTTGTCATTGTTAGTGTTTATTATTGTTGTTATTCTGTTATTCGTTTGTGTTGTTTTTATTGTTTGTTCCTGTTGTTATTATTGTTAATATTTATTCCTGTTTTGTATCTTGGTGCAAGATTTTTGAAGTATGGCGTTAAGATATTCCAATGAAGAGAAGCTAGATATGCTTGAAAATGTGTGGAGTGTAGAGGGGACATATCGAGCATGTTTTATGATAGTTACTATTATCGGTTTTGTTTTTATTTTAGTTATTAGAAATTACAATAATTAGGAATTTAATTGTATAAATTTTTCATTTACTAATCCATGCCTTCTCAAGGCCTACTATTTCAATTTTATATTTTAAAATTTTGATAGTTGAAGTAAATTCTCGTATCATGTGATACATCGCTGAAAAGGTGATAAAAATACTATTCGATAATGTAAAAATCCAAGATGGCGTCCATATGAAAAACAATAGTTAGTGTATGTATTTCAAAACAAATGACTGTAGATAAATTTTAGTACTTTTTTAAATTGTCTTTTAAAAGTGTCATAATAATGTACAAATCAAAATGTTGTCAGACTTCAAATAAAAGAGCTACAGGGGTAGTAGAAAATGCACAATTTTGTTTTCTTCAATTATTTCAAAAACAAAAAAAGTTACTTCAAATCTGACTTTACCATTATGATAGCCATAAAATTCTCTAAAACTTTCCCTATTTAACCGACATTCTATCTTCAATATTAAAGAATATAGCAATACATGCATGCTGAATCTCGGACACACTGTATATCGACCTTCGCAATCCGTTGTTTCATCAACGCAAGCCCAAATGTCGTTCCTTATCGTCTGCATTTTCTATAAACGTTAAATAAGAATTTTAAAAACTATTAACACTTTAATTGATCTACTTACCGATTGATAACATAAGTCTAAATAATTTTTTCTCAAAGTTGATTCATCGGGCACAAGTTGTTCGATGTATTTTTCTAGGAAATTGCGGAAGCTGGTATTATCGAGTTTTTTAAGTGGAATTTGAGCCGACACCAATGCTTCGCACAAATCTAGAGCAAAGGTTGTTTTTGATGGTCCAGGTTTGCTCTGCTGCTCTTCTACAACGTTTTTCAGTAATGGTTGCTTCATAGTTTTTTTGATGTTTTTTAAATGTAAACCACTATCCAAGTGTTGTTTTACGTGGTACTTTTTAGTTGCATTAATCTGAAATAATACATATACAAGTAATTAAAAGCAGTTAAATTAAAATAAGACCAACTTACAGTTTTCGAACAAGCTTGACAAAAAAGATTTTCCCAGTCGGTTGTTAATTTTTTGTCCAATTTACTCCAATTGTAATAGTTGTCAAACTTTGATAATTTATGAGGTGGCATTTTTTTTTAACTTTATCACAACACAGTAAGAATAAACAGTTTGACATTTGAATAGACAAATAAAATGTGATTTATGCAGAAATCCTTTAAGTATTGAATATGTCATTGTACATAATCCTAGTAACAATTTTTAAATTACTCTTTAAGATAACCAGCTTTTGTATTTAAATATTTCTACAAACGATTAACAAAACGTGGACTTTACATCCCCTTTGTTAATTACAAGTTCGTAATTAGAATCTTTGGTAAGAATGTTAATGGTACTAAATTTGTGCAAATTTCTATAATACAATTAGTGTTTGTTACCCATTAGAACAAATTTTTTAAAAAATGGTCAAAATTGTAAGCAAAAAGGCAATATAAAATAATATTCCCTAAAAAGGCGAAAACGCTAAAAAGTTATATAAAAAGGCAAAATAAGCAGGCACCAGGCATTTGCCTGACTATCCGCTCTCTAGTTATAACTTACAAGGCTGAAGAACAACATGTGAAAGTTGTTTTTGTAACCATTGAAAAGCATTTAACTATGCTGGCAAAGAATTTTAAAAAGTATTTTCTTCTGACGACAACTTGGTAGCAAGTTACGAGTGGGTTATGGACCCATTTCAAAATACTCCCGAAGGTCCCTCAACTGCCGAAGAAGAAACCTTCATAGACTTCACGACAAGTGGCGAAATCATAAGACAATTTAGTAATAAATCATTCTTTGAATTTTGGGCAGAGGTGGTTTTCTGTACTGAAAATAAGAGCATTTCGTATACTATTACCATTTACAACATCCTACCTTTGCGAACCCGAATTTTCTGTGGTGACTGCTTTGAAGACAAAATATAGATCTCAGCTAAACATAGAAAAATAAGTCAATTTCTAATATTAAACCTTCTTTCGAAAAACTTTGCTCTGCAAGATAGGCTTAAGGGAGTCACTAATAATGATTAAACTTGTTTTTAATTTAGTATTGATAAGTTAATTATTAAATACATTGTGCAGTACTGATACAATCCTATTTATAAGTGTATTATATCAGTGTAAACTTGTATTTTATTTTTTATTATATCAGAATGTATTTTATTTTATTTTATTTTTCTTTTCTTTCAGTAAATTTAATATTTTTTAAATAATATTTTTCCTTATTTTTTTATATTCTCGCGCCCATTGAGAGTTATCACGCCCCCCTACGGGGGTGCCCCCCACAGGTTGAGGATCGCTGCATTAAAACTTATTTTGATCTTTATGGTTTTTTTGTGTGATCGTACAAAATAGTTATTTTTGTAAATAGTGCTTACACAATTCTTGGTGCGAGGCCTTCTATTTTAACCCGAGGCGTCTGCCGAGCTCGCACACGTGCACGTAGACGCACACGTACACGCACACTCACGCGCATACGCGCGCACACTCACATACGCCCAGGCGCCCGGACGCACAGGTGCACAGATGTACAGACACGCAAACACACACACACACACACCATACATGCGCACACGAACGCGCAGATACGCTGGCACGTACACACACGCGCACACGCACACACGCACACGCACACGCACACGCACACGCACGCACGCACAGCACACGCACACGCACACGCACACGCACACACACACACACGCACAGCACACAGACACACACTACACACACACAACATCACACACGCACACGCACACGCACTCACGCACGCACGCACGCACGCACGACGTACGCACGCACGCACGCACGCACACACACACACACGGCGCACGCACGACGTACACGCACACGCACACACACACACACGCACACGCACACGCGACACACGCACACGCACACGCACAGGCCACGCACAGGCGCACATAGCACGCAGACAGACAGACACACACACACACACACACACACACACACACACACACCACCGCACACACCACACATGCACATATGCACAGACCTCCAGACGCCCAGACGCACAGGCGCACATACGCACGTGCACACACACACACACGCGCACACGCACACGCACACGCACACATGCACACATGCACACATGCACACATTCACACATGCACACATGCACACACGCACACATGCACATGCAATCGTGATGAAACTTTGTCAAACGTGTAAAATGGCGAAATGAGCCGATTTAGCGTTAATAAAAAAGAACCCAATTGCATAACTTTCTATACGTACATATGTATCTGTAGGTTGGAAGGTAAAAATTTAGAGGTACAATAAATTGAATTCAAGTAATATTTAAAATTCTGGAACTTAATAGTGTTTTGGAAAAGGAAAATGTAATATTAATCATTAAATGTTTAAACTAAATACTTTAAACGTTAAGTCTTTATTTGGTCAGTCAATATAAAATTTGTTAATGGCAAAATTCTAACCTCAATAATTATATTCTCGAACATGTCAAATGCCTGCTTCATTAAAATGAATCGGTGTCATTATAAAATCATATACTAATTCTGTGCCCAAGCTGTGGCTTTTGTTTAACTAAATTTGACTATTTTACACAGGTAGCTCTAGGCAAATTATTTAGCAATCAAAATACTATAATTTATGGATCATGTGTGGCGGTAACCTTATTATAATTATACAGAATGCCATCTGTTCATATTTTGGATAGTCGTTGACAGCACCCCAAACGCTATCGGTAGCTTCTTGTGATCGTATCTGTTACCGACAGAGATCAGGATGTTCATATCAGTTTGACCATCAACTGCATTCTTTTTGCTTCATGCACGGTTTTAACCCGCTGATTGTTTGATAAGCATTGTTCTTAGACAACACTGCACAAAAGTATATACTTTTTTTTAATTATTCACAAACCTGTAAAGAATTAATTAAGGGTAGTATTAACTATGGCGTTAAACTGTTTTTATTAAATAACCTTATTCTTAATTTAAAAGCTGTTGTTGAAATTTTCCTGTAGTATTGTATATTTATATGTAAGCTTGTAAATGTATCTTGACAGATATGAAACTCAAAAAGAAGCGTTGTGTTTAACCAGAAATAAAAATGTTATTAATGATGATGTGGTAACTAGATATCCATAATTTAATAGTATACAAATATGTTAATTAGGAGCTAGACTACGGGCGAGTGAAGCGAATCAACCCTCTAAATAAGAAGTAAGAACTATAACGTTCGCGTGTAATATTATGCCTTATCTACAGGATCACAAAAAACTAAACGGATGACACGTTTATTAAGTTAGAAATGATAGAAATGATATTCATTTATTTGCAACAGCTATGGTCATTATTAACAAACCAATCAGACCTGAATTTGCATTTTATAATTGAATGGGACCTAATATTATGGCTAGCGTTATTTGTCAAAAAGCACGCACCTTATGCCCGAATTAAGTGAACTATATAACCATTATTTTTACTTATGTATAGTTATATCAAACATTTTACTACTTTAAAGTACATGAATTAAATTAAAAATTTAATTAGCAACATGTATGTTACTTTTTTTATTCACAAATTGAGAATGGGTGTAGCTTTGAAATAGTCTACGATGTAGATTTGTAAAGATGTGATATTTGTTCCTATCTGTTACATTTACGATATTCTTTCACATTTTTATATGGCATGTCACCTATTTGTTGTGATAAACAACATACACCCACGTATCATATAATAAAATCAATTACACCGAATGCGTTTCAATAGCTAAGCTATCATCAGCGGTGAGGTGTATGTATATTATATGTGTATATATATTATATAGCAAATTAAAGGGAAGTATTTGAAGGAATAACTAGACTGTATAGAACAGAACTTCCGCAATTACAACACAAGGGGCGTTTTAGAAGGGAATTTTAGAGCATAAAATATTTTTATATTTTATTTGATGTTCTCAATTGCCCCGAACTCAAGTTTCTCCAAGGGGAACGCCACCATTACCAACCTAGAATTCCACCCATCAACACAAAAGGAAGTTCTATACACACATACACAGACTGAAAAACAACAGAACATCCGGTGAAAATAGTATTATATCAGAGCTATTGAAAAACTTCGGACCAAACTCACCACAGTAAAAAAGAACCGATGAGCATAACTATAGCGGTATTTTCTTACAGATCAAATACAACATGCTCTCAACATGCCTTCACCAAAGATTACAAGAACGATTAGAACACAAAATTTGCGAGTACTAGGCAATCATCCGCCCTGTGGGCTCATGTTAGAACAGATTTTTAGCCTTAAAACTCTACTGAAAACAAAGGCATCATTTGCATGGCCGTAGACTTCAAGAAGTCATACGCCTCCATCAGCCAGCAATCTGCTCATCATCTTAGAATACCAAGGCCTGGCCTCCAACACTCTACTACTGATGAAGCAGGCACTAACAGACACAATTTCTAAACTGACATTCACGACTCTGATTCGGACGACCCAAAGGCAACATAAGAATCTTATTCCTAGTTTTCAAACACGACTTAGCGACATTCGCAGACAATAAAACAGCAGCAACCAAACAAATAGAAGTCTTCAAGGAATGTGCTTACAAATCTTCCAAACATCCGACTTCGTCTACTTAAAACTAAACATCAAAAATGGAAAAGGAAACACTGAAAGGTGAACAGTTACACGCTACAAATACTGAAACTATTTCTTTGAAGCCGCTGGAGGTGAGAAGGTCGCCCAGACGATCTGTATTAGAAAATGAAGAGGACGTACTACAATTCACACACGTACAACTTAAAATGCATGTTAATACACATAAATATTAGACGCTATAGCACAGTCGAATCAAACAAGACGAACTATACGCAAGTAAGATGCTTACATTACACACAAACAACGGTATGGAAACACCTTAACGGATTAATAATTGGAAAAATCCTCGGACGGAATTAACAGAGGTGGATATAGACTACACTTCAGAAAAATCACAGAACAGATGTCAAACTTAGCGATGGATATCAAAAAAAGAAGGCTAAAATATTATGAACAAATCAGTACACTCCCACGGACAAGACTCGCAAACAACATGAATCGCACAAGTCAAGATGGACATGAGAAAGGCACAACTGTCAGTCAAGACATAAAAAACATAAAGAAATAAAATACATAAGTAGAATATGATGCCAGAGAAGGAAATGTCAAAGAAAAGAGGGACAAAGTGGACAGTGGAATTAACGAAAATCCATGGATGACAAATGAGAGAAGCATAAACGATCAGTAAGAACACTGAAAAATGAATCACAATGCTTTGTGTTGTCCACCTGTAAGGTACTAATGACTATTAGTTACTTTAATTAATGAATGCAAGTTGGGTACAACTCTAATTTACTCTATCAAAGGTTTAGCTTAAATGTCGGAGGCAAGGTGGTTCGTACTATCTTTGATGTTTACTGATTAAGATGACTATATAAATTTGCTACCTATTTTAGACCGTCTGATATACAAATCTAAATGGTTTTGTAAAATTTTATATATCCTGTTTCTTTACAATTCTAATTCTGATAACTCATTATTTCAACTTACAAACTAATTATACAAGGAAATAAAAATAAGTAAAAAAATTATAAAAATATATATGAACTCCAATTACAATTTTAATACATTTTGGAATATGGAAAAGGAAACAACACAACTAGCGGTGTCTGGGTCTCTATTGTGGGGATTATTCGGTTTCGATTAGCTGACGGAAACTTTATTAGTAATAAAGATAATAAAATCAATAATTATTTAAACAAAATTTCGGCCAAAATACGTTTATGTATACATTGTTAAAATTCCTAGATGCGGCTCTGAAGTCAGGTAGCAGATAAACGGAACCGTGGTAAACTGGTTTTAATTTTCTCTTTCTCTGGAAATAAATTTCTATAGAAAGATTTTCTAGGTTTTATGTAAGTTAAATAAAATCGATATTTTTCTAATGTGCGGTGTTTACTGGGAACTTTATTAACATATTTGATTAGAACAATTACTTGAATAGCCGTAAATTTATGAATTATGGTTCTAATTCAGAAGGAGTAATTAAAGAACGAATTTAATAAAATAGTAAGATTGGGATAATAACACGAATGGTGTTCATGAAAATAGATATAGGAACTCACCGTATAGTTTGAGGTGGTGGTTTTTATTACTCTGTTCCATATCAGCGGGACGTTATCAGGTTTAAGAAACGTGTTATTTATGGCGGAATAGAACTTCGAAATTAATTAGAAAAATAATTACATTGTAATTAAATCCTCTCGGTATTACTTCCGCGTTATCGGGGTTTTGTGAACTGGACTTTGAAGTAATTATGTTGGACAGAAAATTATCTAAAGTAAAACAGAACATGATTCTGGAACTGGTTCAACTTTGCATACAATTGCACCCTGCTCGTTTATTCTACTTTATGGGCGTGTCGGTGTGTGTAATTAAAGTAACTGGCGAACAAAGGCAAGCATTCCGTGCTTCTAGGGTGTTTGTTGGCGAACTAGGCTTAGACCCTGTTCTTCCAATGTTATAAAGCGATTCGGAGCCCTTCCCGCCCCGCGCTTCCGTTGGTGTATTGCATAGTGTAGCGATATGGAGCACTAAGTAAAGTCTGGTCGGGATCGGATCCGGTCACTACTGGAGATACATAATCGTGAGAGAGAGTTGGAATAAGAAGATGGAAAAAATTAACGTGTGTCAGCAACGAAAAATCGCGGTTTTAACAAAATCAATGGTAGTCGTCGATGCCTACCAGTGTGACGTAAAAATTATTTATTGGTTTTCTCGAGGGCGGTGTGTGGGTAGTGGTGAGCTCTGTGGCAGAAAAGCTTTTCGACGGTTTCTACCTACAATAGAGGGGATAAAATTAATTATTGATTATTTACGATTTGCGCAATTTAAAAAAAATATTTGTAAATAATTAATACGTAAGCGATTTCAATTCTTTACAAACCCTCCAAAGAGTTGTTTTTGCTTAGGTTCTGTTCCACCGCCTTATCTTATTTCTCAACAAAGTGAAAGTCTGCTTCCACAGATAAGATACCAAAGCTTGAACCGACCATTCACAGTTTTCTCTTAGCGACCTACTACTGTTATTGGTTGTATGGGCGAATTCTTATAAACCATTTTATCTCAAAGACTAAGGGATCATCTCGTAGCAAAAAACCTTATTGGTCATGCTTAGACTCTCACCGAACTTTACAAATGAGACCTCCAAAGCTTCTAACTACCAATGCCATGCAGTCTTAGTATTCAGCAAATCTTAAAAGAATCCTTGAAAAAGTTCGGCACGCAGGGCAGCTAGGTATCTCACCTCTTGTTGTTCAACTTCCTTGCAATTGCATGCCTAGGCATCACATTTTCCTGACAACTGACGGATTGTCATTAACAGTACCCTTAATAGGCTAAGCAACTGCTCATTATTACTGAAGGCGTTGCGCCGAAACGACATTCTAATCATGTCGTAATCCAATATGAAAGCATTCAATCCATTACTGATAGACTGATAGCATTACAGGATAAAGTGACAGGCCCGAGGATTAACGGTGATACCATCCCGACCAAATAAATTCTACAAGTTCCCTGCTTCCATTACCTTCGACTACTATGTAAACTAAATGTTTAATCACTTACTAACTATACCACCTAGTCTAGTTGGAGGAATTCTTAGACAAAACCCATACAACCTAAAATAATTCTAAATCCGAATGTTAAATTGGTGATGACTCTTAACACCAACCACTATCTGGAACTCTACCTAAAATAATTTATTAATTATAATATTTTTCCCATAAAAAGACTCAATATTGTCACCACCTATAGTGTACAACACTAACACACCACGTATAGGGCTGAAGAGGGGAAAGATCCCTAAACTGAATAAGATTATATGTTATAATAAGTATCACTATGTAAGGTAATACAAAACTCGGACAGTTGCTAAAAGTTGTTGCGAGTTTCTGTTCAGTTCCTGCTCATCTTCCATCCACTACTATTGCAGAAGAAATTAATCCTACAATGCGCAATTTTTTCTTTCCCTTAGAAAAAATGGAGCCACCTCATAATATGCCAATAAATCAAGGAAAAATAATGAAATGATTCACACTTTTATTGTTCGTACTGTTTTTATTGCTGATTCAAATGTGCATCAGTGCGCATTTTATATATATATATATATAAATAATTTACTGCGTATGGAACTGTTTGTTACAGTTTTTATCTTTGTTCGGACGCTGTTGCACATTTTTACAAGTAACATAGGTTTGACTTTCGCAGTACGGTAATTTACAGCGAATTCTTGTTTGTCGCCATATTTGGAAATGGTTGACACGATGTGTGGTGCAGGTACCGGTGCTATAGTGACTTGTTTGCGTTTGATGTCAATATATCGTTGAGCCTCACTTGGTCTTCCCCGCTTTGGAATCGAATCAGGACCAATCTTGAATATATTATAGTCTCAATCCAGCTAGGTTTTTAGTATTCTTCTCCTTGTTGCACCTTCGGTCAATAAGTCATGTATTGATGACCACGATATCAAGTAGATGAAGGAAAAGGAAAAGGCCACGTATTTCATTCCCTCCCCAAGGGGGAGGGCGGGCTGCTGAGCTTTCCGAGCTCCTTCAGCAACAATCATGGATTCCCAGCATACATACATACATTACGTATATATGCATGGTGGGATTAAGGATGGGTGTGGTCAGGATAGGATCGGAAGGAACGGAGTTAGGGTTAGATGATAGAACAGGCGCATGTAACAACGAAACGAACATCACAGTTTTGTTATCTTTCCAATAGACATTGTTTATCTGCGTTCCTTCGTAATTCGCCACTCTCCTCTCTTGAGTTTATTACATTCGTTTTGTGGTGGTATTTTACAACATGGTATGCAATTACGCGGAACTGTCCCAAGAGAGTGAATTACCTTCTATGCTATAGTTGATAAGAGAAACCCAAGTATAGTAGTTATCAAAAGATAGTTTATGATAACTGTTTGGAGGTAATTCGCGCTACGACATTACCGCTCGCTCCCAAACCCGACTCGTTCGGTAGCCGCTTACGTGCGTCATTTTCAGTTGCTGTATACGTTTCAAATTTGTAACAAAATCTAGAAACACCGCATCGGATAAACAGCTAATAACCCCATTTATGCGGTTTTAGAGATAAATATTGCTTCATGTGATAATGAGCTTTGTGACACACATTTTCTCATCAATTGATAACATCTCTTCCATTGGAATTCATAAAAACTTCATCGAATTTGAATGGATAATTGGTCGCAATTTTTGAAGTTAATCATTGTTGATAATTGTGTTACGTATAATATCTAGCCCAACGTGTTCATTCCAGTAAATTGCCAAATCATATTTAATGAAGTTGAAAGGTTGAGAGGCTGTATCTAACAGTTTCGTTCACAATGTGGTCCATTAGTGCATCGTCGAAGAAATACTTGAAACATTGATAAGGTATATCCATGTAGGCTAATTCCAGAGATAGGTAGGTCTGTACATCCTGTAAGGGTTGACGGTATATTCTAGATGTTTTTTTCTCTACAACGAATTTACTTTTGACTTCGTAGGAATTTATTTTGAAATGTGCGAAGACGTTGAAGGCACAACTCGAATTGTCTTTCATTATCTGATTGAGGAATGTTGCAACGTGTTGGCCGTCAGTTGTGTTGAAACTTTTAATATCGGCGTACCTAATAATTAATGAAATAGTAGTAAATAAATATCGTTCAAGGGCATAATAAGAAGCAAATAGTTTACTAAGTTTCCAGTTTGAAATGCAGAAACTATTCATTTCATCTTAAGTTGTATTATGAATTTTTCCATCAAGAATTATTTGCTCAGCACAATTTATTTAAATGAAGAGTTCTGGAAGGAAACTTAATTGGATTTATCATATCTTTTCCGAATTAAGTGTGGCGATTGTTAAATTTAAACGAGTCCAATTAATACATTGAAACATTAGTAGAAAAATGCAGACTTGTGTTTCCTGATGCTGAATACTGCCGTATTTACATTTTCCCATTTAATCGTGAGTTCCTAATGCCAAAAGCATTTTCAACGACTCTCCTTGCTCTGATGAGTCTATAATGAAATATTTTTTCATCGTGCGTAATATTTTTTGATGATAAGGTTTCATAATATTTTCCTATAGAGGGAATGTTGAATCTCCAACTAGGAAGTATGGCTAAGCCCTCCACCTCCATTCCAAGCAGTTCCCTAGGCGGCGGTATATTTAATATATTCTTAGTTAGGGAATTATACAAATCAGTTTCGTGCAAAATTTCCTGTCTGAAACTCGTCCATTGCTTCCAATGTGAATCTAGAGAAATTCATACTTGCGTTGACTATCGCTAAAAGTACCACGCTGAAGAAACCCTTATAATCGTAGTAACATGATCGCTTGCCACAAGGACGAACACTTTCTAGAAATTGCAACAAGCTTTTTGAAACAGGATAATAGAACCGCAAGGGAAGGAAATGTTTACGGCAAGAATATTGATGTATCTAACTGAACACTCCGCTGTTCCGACAGGCACTTCTTATTATAGGCCTGAACATCCGTATGCAGTGCCTCAAAGTATCTGAGAAATCCCACCTCAATATTTGCATAATTATCAAAAGCTTTCTCCGTATGAATATTCGGCTAGACGTTTGACATCACCATCTACTGTAACATCCACCACCACTGGGAACCCTAAAGCCACCGTTATTCCGCCATAACAGCCAACACCAACACACAGATATAATTTTAATCATGGACAGGTGACCTCTACTCCAATTTGTGTTTCGCAAGAAAATAGTGTATCAAAAGAGCAGATTTCTGAACTAGATAAATTCCTTGTGCTAAGTAATAATACAATTTGAATACAGTCGAAATGAAATGAAGTTTAGGTTAAGTGTGTTTTTGTACTGCCGTTTGATGTGTTTTTTTTTATTTTCAGAATACCTACTTAATTTATGTTACATTATTGATGAAAATAATGAAGATAAACTTACCTTAAGTAGTCTTTTCTCAGTGCTTGATAGATGTGATGACAAGTTTCTGGAATAAGCTGTCCCAACAGTTGCTGTGGTGTGATACTGCTAAATTTAAGCTCTTCATAATTCCTTCCCGTAGCCAAAAACCTCAATGATACTACTAATCTTTATTCTGCGCTGATTGCTTTCCTCATTACAGTATCCTATTTCTTAATGCTAGGTCCCACAAGATTTAAACGCATGGTGAATGCAGTGTTATCCATCCTTAAATAGTTCTGGAAGCCTTTAGATTCCGTCGATCTAATTTCTCGCAACGGATTCATATGGGTATATTTTTTGCGGATAAAAAGCCACTGCTTTGTCCATAATCTTCTTTTCTTACTTTTACGTTTTTCCATCGGAATATTGACGCCCGACCTCAATTGCGAGTTTCTGCTGTTTTGACAACAACAACATATTTATAAACATGATTATAATAATTTGCACTTCAACGAAGTTCGTAAAAATTAATTTTCGGTGGGTGGTCAAATGGAGATATGTGGTGAGCATATTTCCGAGCATTTCTGCTGGTAAGTGGCCCACTTAAACTGCTCAAGTCGTGTCTTTACGTAAGCTAATCCTTTGTGTGTTTGAATCCTGAATCTTAGTAAGGCGACCGCAAGATATTTCTGCAGTCATTTCTATTCAGTACAGAAATAATAATTTTGACACAGAGTTTAATTTCTAACTAAAACGACGTCTGGCAACTTATTCTATTAAGTTAGTCAGCCGTGTTCACAGTAGGGAAAGGGGTCTGTATGGGAACTTATTTTTTACCACTTGCATTATATTTATCTTTACCCAGTTGCATTTCCATCGAAAATAAAGAAAACGGAGAATATCATGGACGTTCCACGACCGCCTTGTCTGTATGCTAGCTAGGTGCTGTCCTTTGGGAGACGAGCAATCGTATGTGCACTGTAACGCCCTTTATCTTACTTTAATTAATTTAATTAACTTTACTTTAATTTGGCTAGGAACTAGCTCAAGCTGTTCATGGGTCTGCAAGAAGGGGAGGGGCTCGTTTATTGATGGCGGGGCTGATCACTGTACTAGAGTAGCCCACACTGAACCATAGTCTTATGAGGGTTATATACACATATTAGCTTATTTCTTTGTACAATACTAAATATTTATGCACTAAAAACTAACAACGTTAATATATACAACAAGAATTAAATTAAGAAGTTATTTCAGAACAACGTTAATATATACATCATGAATTAAATTAAGAAGCTATTTCTTCGGCCTTTTTCCGAGACTTACAAGCCCTGGTCCTCCGCTGATTCTACCCTTTGAATTTTCTGTGAAAATATAGTTAATAATGGCCCCTATACATTCAAATTACCCAGTTTTAAGTCGTATTTTAATCTTAGTTAAAATAAGTGAACAAAAAAAATTAATTAAAATTTTGAAGCCAATCCTGTCTTTTTCGGTGGCTGGAGGAAGCAGGAAACATTTTTATGCCGTTATTTAAACTGTATAGCAGTTGTTAGGTGATAGGATAGCAGGAGCTTTACTCTTTGTACCTGCGAAGGCGTACTAAAATAATCAATATTTTAAAGACACTGGTTTGTATGTGACCGAGAATATGATTTTATTTTGCCTTTATAAAATAAAAGCTATGTTGAAGTGTGTACGTATTCTAATTATTTACAATCGTAATTATAGTGCCTTAAGATTTATTCTAATTACCTTTAAGAATTAGTAGAAATTGTATCCAAACCAAAATGTCGGTAATTGCAAATTATTACACTCTGGACTATTAGATATGACTACTCTCTGGGTGTTGTTTATGTATTCGCGGTGCGCTTCTAAATTTGATCGCGATAATAGTGACCTGGAGCGGCGTTAATGGCAGCAATGATAACGTTAATAAGGTATTTAAACTTTCGGGAAACGTTGTAGTTAGGTACGGGATAAACTACGCGTTTGTTCAATATAGAATTTATATTTGAACAAGAATAAGATTTAGTTTTTAATAAAAGCAAAGCTTTCACGGTGTTAATTCTATTAAGCGTGTATGTTAAAGGGGGATAGTCTAACTAATTACTTACACGAGGTTGTTAACTACGTTGGCGGATCTATTGTCTAATTATTCTCTAATTATTTATCTGAATTTTAATGAAATAAAATCGCCCAGGTTACTGGGTGTTTAAACTCATTGGACGGAAGTAGATGGTATCTTATTTGCTGGATCTCTCACGATGAATGAGCGTCCAGGACAGCGGTTATTTACGTACGATTAAAGTGTACTACTCACGTTTACGTACGAGGTTCGGAATTTCTCTAGGAAACTAGGTGACCCGAATATGATCTACTTGCAGGCATCTGGTTGCGGTCAATCTGCTGGCTTCCTGCACTTTTCGGTTTTTCAATTATTTTGCATAGTGTAGGCGTATTTGTGTGAGTCTGTGCACTGTGTTGAGATGGAATATCATTTACAAGAATCTGGGCAAATACCCGTTGCGCTATTTTAATGATCTCCCTGGGGTTGACAGAATTTAGGCGAGTACTTTTCTATTCAACGGAGTAAATGAACGACTACGTTGGCTGTCTAATCCGGCGTGTCATCGGACTTCAGCGTATGTGTAATGTGTGACGTTCAGGTGGTGGTGTCGCGTTAATTATAAACGGCGGTGTGAGATGATAACTCGAACAAACGGTTTGACACGTACAAATATCGACCGGTCGGCGGAATGGATCGGCGAAAAACCAGAAGTCCGGTAGCGCGTCTCGCGGTTTTATAGAGGATCCGCGGAAGGCGGAGACGGCGGATAGACAGGAGGACGAAAAACTTTCGATGTTTTTTTAAATTGACGTCGGAGGGGATATAAATTCATTATTTTGTTTTTAATCTATGAATATTAATTAAAGCAGGACAATTAGCAAATAATTAATAATATCAGGAAAATGTGGTGAAGGACGCTGGCTCTTTACAGTACGAGTAAATTAGTGTTTGTGTAATACATTTGAATATCGCCGTTTCTGAAGAATCGGAGATTGCGGCGTCTTGTAAGCTATTCATTGTAGAATATAGTCAGCGATCGCGGTACCTATGTACTAATGAATCCTAAATAATCTATTCAAAGAAGTTGCCAGACGGACACTGGAGTCATATCAAAAATGGCGAAAATCATTTTAAAAATGCTGAAAACGTGTAAAACCATCGAAAATCCGACATTTAGTTCACTAACCGCAGTTCTTTACTTTGCAGATTAAAAATACAAATGAGAATCATATCTGCTTTCATCACAAAGTTTTCCAAAACTTCCCTTATTTAGCGTTTATTTTAACTTTATTAATAAGGCACTAATCCAACTACTAAACGATTGGAGTTTAAATAAATAAAGGTGGTCTTGTAGACTACTCGGAGCTTCATCAGAATGTATGTGATTTATCTCTTTATTAGGAAAAACGGTTATTGAACACAATGTGTTAAGTAATGGTAAAGGCATCATTTTGTTATATGGCTAGTAGAAGCCTGATAAAGCTAAGGTATGAAATATAATGAAACACATTACCTATGTATAATTGATTATATGTTTATATCGGCAATATATTATAATGGTGTTCTTCTAAAGAAATGTTTCAGCCGATTTAAAAATTCGTAAAAGAAAATTAGGTCACTGTTCCAACACATACATTTATAGGTTGACGTTGGCCATCTCAAAAAGGGTAATACATTTTATTTTTACTGTTTATCGACTCTGTACTCTGGCAGCGCCACGTGTTAGTAGCCTGTAATAATTTTCGGTTTTCCGTTAAATTTTGAATTTAAGATTTTTGAGACTGTAGCTTAGTGTCAAACATTTTTGCTAAAATATTCTAGCATCATGCATTGATAATAAAAAACCAAGTGCCCCTAATTTTTGTTCTTTTGCGTGGTAAATTAAATATAATCCATATTTACGTAGTACAACGAAAGCATTTTAAATTTATTACGTAATTGATCATTCGTTGCGTTTATTTGGTTTATTACAGTAACCATTCGATATAGTTTGTGTATTATTATTAATTCGTAATTATTTTTTTTTATTAAAATATGCTTAAACAATCATCAGTATATAAGCAGTTGATACTTTAATATTGATTTTAAATTTAATATCATTGTCATTACAAATTCAGTTACGTAGAAGTTTCATCATCCATTACTATTGTTTACTAAATAGGATAATAATAATCAATAGCTTCCATTTACGATTTAATTATCGATAATGCTTTTCATTTTTGTTATCTTTGTAGAATCATCTTTACTGTCGCTATGAATTGTAGTTCTATAAAGATATGCTCTGCAGCGTTACATTACACTGTTGAATAAATAGCTCTTTTATATTTATCCAAAAGTCCTTTAATTCAATTGGCCGATCTAATATTACCTTTAATTCTGGCAATTTAAAAGCTCAACATAAATTTATACGAAATGGTTACCAATTTCAGAATGAAATTGGTTTAGAGTGTTGCAAGTCTTATTTGTTACCCTATGTGTTTCTCGCACACAACACGAGTTTTTTTTTTAAATTCCCGAATATATGTATGAATATTTATAAGTAATTTATCAAAATACCCATTTACGATAATAAACAAGAATTGAAATTCAAATATTATTGTAAACCGGCATACCGTAAGTTCTTCTAATAATGTTACTCACCTCTTATATTTGTATAGATTTTCGCTTCGTTTGATATAATTTTTTTTTCATATGATGTATGTCTGTATATGACACTCCAGTGCCTTATCACACTTCCTTTAGTTGTACATAAGACATACATCAATCATTCTTAAGGATGTAGCCAACATCCCTTTTTCTCCGTTCTGAAGGCAACGACCCAATTCAAAGTTAAATATGAAGGTGTTTATCCCGTATGATTTATTAATGCTTTTAGACCAATAAAATTATGATTTGAATTAGTTATAATCTATCATGAAAAACTTATTTCTATATTATTAAAAATTACAGTAAATTAGGCGTAATTTTATTTAATTTTCAGTGTTGATTGATTAGTTTGATGATTCCGACGTGCTAATGTCTTTAAAACACCTTCATTACTAAATAAATGAAGCATGTTGATGTCTCATAAACTATAATAATTAATTAGTGTTTCAAGAAATGCAACTGACGGTGGGCGCACTATTTTACCTTTACTAGGTGGAGTTGGATTATAAGTGAGGGCCCACGTTTGACGGGCATCTATCTATTAATTGGGATTGTCTGTCCGGTTCAATTTAGATTAATTGCCGATAGGTTGGTCCGGATCCTGCGTTACGAACGAACATCAATGCCGTTATTGGGAGAATCGAGTGGTATAGCTAATAATCTGATAAAAAAGTCGTGTTCATAATGGGTTTCGATTAAAATTTTGCCGTAATGTCCAACCAATTTTTTATGTAATAAAATAATAATTGTTTTGATTATCTTACTATAGTCGCATTATCGTTATTTAATTATAATTTATTTAAGCAACCTTATAAAATGGTATTAAAGAAATTCTCTAAATTCCAATTAGGTATTTAGAGTTAAATACCTTTAATTGGAATAGTTTCCAGTCTTTAAGCAGATTTTGTTTTTTAAATTTTTAAGATGAGAAAATATGATTTGGATAATTACTAAGTGAATGTAAAGATTGGAATTTCCAACCACGTTGCAGCGTTAATAAATTGTTAACAATGATGTTGCTATCAGTTGCAATACGAATTTTTATTACCTATTTATAGATACGCAAAAACTCTTAAACATTGTGTTAAAAGGTAATCTTCTGTTAATATTTAAATAATTTCACATAACCTAATTAAAAACAATTACAATTCTTAGGATAACATTGAACCATTCACGTTACATACGTAATAATAAATATATTTTATTTAATATTTTAATGTAAACAATTGTCTAATTGCGAAACACTTGATGAATTTATTCTGAGATATATCTTGTAGCTTAGCACATCTATTTGGTACATTTACCAAAAAAAACTACCTATACTTAAGATTTAAAAAACATCGTTAAAGTCATCAATCTATTTTTTACAAAAATTAATTTTCTGTCTAAGTCGTTATTGAGAAAATTACAGACCAATTTTTGTTAATTCTGCCTTGTTAAACAATTTTGAATATGAAGGTTAAATAATATACCGTAAAAGAAAGATGCTTCCCAAGCTGGATGTTTTACTTCAACCAAAATTAATTCGTACTGTTACTAACATAGTAACTTTTCAGAATAGAAAAGAACGCTACTGGAATTTTTTGGTCACCAAGTATGGGGTTTGATTGCGTTAATCACTATTTTGTACGAAAAATCGTATTATAGTAGAAGTCACAGATTTGTCCACTAGTTTTTCAGATGTTCGCAATTCAATGTAAATACAATAACAGAAAATTGTTTCTTCCACAGCGATTGATATTAAGTCTTTTTAAAATACTTAGTTTTTTGGGTTTTTAGTGGACCTGATTTTTAATTGATGTCAAGTCTCTATTTATGATTGCTTTTATCAATTTCAAATTAAAGTTTTTCAAAACTTTACACTTACATCATAATTTGATTAAATTTTGTTAAGTTTGCTTCACTGTTAGCCTTCGATCGTTAAAGGGTGTTCTGATTTGTCATTTTCAAGGACCGGTGTGAAAAGAGCGACCGATGCTTACCAAAGTCACAGTAATGTATAAATGAAGTAATGTGTAGCACACGCATAGTATCAAGATGACAATCTCAGATTAGATTTCTATCTAGTTAATAATGAAGGTAAAATAATAATGTCATGGAGCTGCCATCTAAGGGGGTGAAAATTTAGACAAACCCTTAATTCTCGATCTCGGAAACCTTGCATAGTATCAAGTTGACATTTTCAGATATATTACTACCCAATTAATAATAATATAATAATATGTGATGGATCTGCCGCCCAAGGGGTTAAAAATTAAGGCCGCCCATTTAACCTGGATTTTGCAAACCGCACTGAGTATGAAATGTAAGAAAGTAACACTTGGTTACACATTTTAGTTAATTAATGAATTAATTATCTAGTTATAAGAATTGAAACCTTCTCCATTTGGCATTTTAAATAAAGCTTGCCAACAAATAAATATATTACTATTTATACCATTTTTTCCTAAATAAAGCACGGTTTTCGAGATCGAAGATAGCGGTTGGTCTTAATTTTCACCCCTTAGACATATTATTTTTTTACCTTCATCTTTAATTAGATAGTAATATAATGTCGAAATGTCAACTTGATACTATGCACGGTGTTCGAGATCGAAGATTACGGGTGGTCCTGAGTTCTCACCCCTTTAGACGGCAGATCCATCACATGTTATTTTTTTATCTTCATTATTGAGTAGATAGTAATATATTCTGAAAATTCAACTTGATACTCTGCATGGTTTTCGAGATCGAAGGTAGAGGATTGGTCTGAATTCTCATCCCCTTAGACGGCAGCTCCATCACATATTATTTTTAATTTTCATTATTGATTAGATAGTAATATAGTTTGAAAATATCAACTTGATACTATGCACGGTTTTCGAGATCGAAGATAGGGGGTTGGTCTCAATTTTCACCCCCTTAGACGGCAGAACCATCCGATTATTTTTTTTATCTTTATTATTAATTAGATAGTAAATATATTCTGAAAATTTCAACTTAATACTACGCACGCTTTCGTGATCGAAGATAGGGGGTCGGTTTCAATTTTCACTCCCTTAGGCGACAGCTCCATCACATGTTATTGATTTGCCTTCATTATTAATTAAATAGTAATATAAACTAAAATTGTCATCTTGATACTATGCGTGGGCTACAGATTACTTCATTTATAGCTTACTGTGACTTCGGTAATCATCGGAAAAACTGGGCGCTAGAACTAACCGCTCTTTTTAGACTGGTTCTGCAAGGTAATTTAACCATATTTAATTTATTGGGGATCCAGTTATTCTTTACCAAAATTGTATTCCATAGTTGGTTTATGCGTTTATCAAACTGTTATATCAATAGCAGACTTTTATTTGCCTTTTCAATTTTCATATTTCAAAAATTTTTGTTCGACATCGTAAACATTTCTAAAAGATTTTATTACTACTGAGGACGATAGAAACGTTTAAATTTGTATAAGCATAAATACAAAACTACACCACAAAAACCCAAAACCTAAGTATTTTAAATATGTGTAACAATGGTGAAAGTTTACATTTTCATATTGATATTAAGTCTAATCGATTTTCTTTTACATACAAAGTTTCTGAATTCTTTAGCATTGCCTTAGACGACACAACAACTACAGCCTGTGGAAAAAAAATTCAAAGGGAAATGAAAACGGTTTAACTGCATTTAATACTGCTAAACTAGTAAACTTACCTTTAAATCACAGAAATTAAATGAAGTGGCAAATCCCTTAGAGTGTGTTTAGACGAAAATTTATATTAGAAATGCAAACGTATTTTATCATCTTTTTATCCATTTGCATCCTTTTGGACCAGTTTTTAACCCCTATTTTCTGTTTGTTTTCTATCCTATTTTCTACTCATGTTTTAGATAATCTTCTGTTTGGGCCAGTTCGTGAAGGTTGCTGATCTGTCACAAAGGCATCCAGTATGGTTGTCTCAGCATCTTGGTCCAGTACACTAACCTTGCGGTATAGTTACGCAGTTTGAAATGCCACCTTGTGCTATAATTTAAAAGCGAATTATTACACCATCATTTGGTGAATTTAAAAATTAAGTACAATTTCATGCAAACAAAGAAACATAGAAACACGCGGACAAAAAAACTAGCAAACGAGTAAAGGGCCAAACACAAAACCCAAAACAAAAAACTAGCAAAACTTGTAAACACGTCAATACCGAACACCCGAAACATGCACGCAATAAGCAAAAGTATATTAAAGCAACTAAAACATAAAAAGTTAGTAGCAAATAAACACATATACTGACTTCCATAAAAATTGTAACGCCTAGAATTTATTGAACGATTTTATTGAAATTTTCGTGAACGATGTCTTTCATTAGAACAAACAAACGATTAAAATTTGAAAACAAAAGCACAAAAACTAAAAATGTTTTTTTCAATAATGAGTTGCTCCGCCACGATTTGTAATGCACTCGTTTAGACGGCGTGGCATGCTATCAATCAAGTGATCTATAGCTGCCTGTGGTATATCAACCCAAGCTTCTTGAATCTGTAGCCGGAGATCGTGTAAGTTATCTAGAGGATGTGGTAAATTACCCAGTCCTCTACCGACCTCTTCCCATACATGTTCAATGGGCGACAAATCAGGCAACCGAGTAGGCCATGTGAGAACGGCAATGTTAGCTTGTTCCAAAAAACGTGTTGTAGCCCTTGCCGTATGAGGGCGCTCATTATCCTTTTGGAAAATGGGATTTTCCAGCCCCTGAAGATAATGGAAGCGCAACGGGTTCTAGCACATTGGCAATATAACCAGCAGCGTTTAAGTTGCCATAAATGAAGACCAACATACATATTGCACCCCATATCATCACTCCACAAGAAATGTTGGATTTTTACGTTCTCCACGCATCCGTCTGACCCTCCTACGATCATCGTGGGCCCACAAGCAAAATCGGGACTCGTCACTAAACACAATTCGATGCCATTCTTGCGCCCAGTTCGCTCTTTAGTTGCTCCATTCTAGCCTGCGTAGACGGTGAAGTGGTGTAAGAGGAAGACATGAAAATGGACGATATGAACGCAGCCCATAAGACCTTATCCAGCGATAAACAGATGACATTGACATTCTGGGTCCCACACCTCTCATCCATTCATTTGTAATCGACCGAGTTGTTGAAAATCTGTCTCTTGTGGCTAAAAGTCTTAAGCGACGTTCTTCGCGATCTATAGTCCTACGGGGACGTCTAGATCCAGGGCGACGGTTGCTGCGCCCCTTCCTCGGACCATTTGGACCGACATCTCAATACCATTGTAACATTTCGGTTTACACGACGAGCAATTTCTCTTAGCCGGTCTCTCTCATGCCAATAATACGGTCACGTTCAAAATCAGTTAATTGGGAAAAATGTTGATGTTAACGTACTCTTGGCATTGTTCCCAAGTTCAGAACTAAATTGTGAACAAATAATTTGCAAAATTGACAGTTAATTACACACTTGTAGTATTTAACCCCAATTGGTGTTTGTTTAAGGTTAGGGTGGTATTAATATTTATCCTTACATGTTTTAGAAAGATTATTTATTACACACATTGACAATGAAGTACTTAACGACAAGATCGTTTCAGTACTACTCTTACAGGTACCTATAGTATCTGTTTAGTATATGTTTACAATCTGTTACAATCTGTTCTAGTTTTACCTAGTTACTTCTATTTATAATAGTGAAAAGTGTGTGGATAAGAATGCATAACTTTACAATTCCTTTAGTACATTGGCCTATTTATATTGTAATAATTGTTATTGGATATTTGCATACTAAGTAATTTAACTAGTTTAACTTTTAAATGTGTTTTACTTATTCTATTGAAATTGAATGAAATTGGATGTTTCGTAATTGCATCACACACTGATTGCTTTATTTCTTCAAATTTATTGTTACGAAGTGCAAAGGAAAAAACAAAAAAAAACTATTAGCCAGATTTTATTCAAATTTTAGTCGTTTGTTTGTTCTAATGAAAGACATCGTTGACGAAGATTTCAATAAAATCGTTCAACAAATTCTAGGTGTTGCAATTTTTATGGAAGTCAGTATATAAAGAAAAAAACTAGCAAACAATTAAACACCATGTAAACATGGAAAGACGAAACCCCAAAGCAAAGAAACTAGCCAACAGACACCCCAAGCCAACAAGCAATAAAACGTACCAAAAATTTAACCAGTAATACAGAATTTAGCAATCAAGTAATTGCGAAATTTTACTCTGTGTGAGTCCACCAAAAATACCAAGAAATAATCATGTTACTCAACGTCCAAACATTTAAACACTCAACAATTCAACCCTAAAACAAAAAACTATCCAGCAAATAGTCTGAGTCACTCAATCGTGCACGAAATAAACTAGAAAACATACCAAATAACCTAAAACATGCAGAAAAACTACTAGGAAACAAATGCGTAAAAAACACATAAACAACCAAAACAAAGAAACTAGCAAGCATGGAAACACCCAAACACGTAGAGTCCCAAATGTACAACCACAAAACTGTATTTTAAATTCCTAACTTTTATTAAACTTATCTTACAATCGCACCAACTAAACGAAGCGTCGTATGCCAAAGTGTGCTTGGACAAAAATCTATATAGGAAATGTCATTGGGTTTTATCACGTTTATCGATCTATTTTTCATTTCCTACTTTTGTTCTTCGTTTTTGAACCAGCTCTTCAACCTCTATTTTCTGTCTTCTTGTTTACTACTTAAAGTTTCAACCCATCTCAAAGGAATTGGTACATTATCCAGGCCCAGCATCCTAGTCAAAACAAAGAAAGTAGCAAATAAGTTACACAAAAAATACCCGTACATCTATAAACTCAAAAACACACCAAACGTACACTAAACAAACAATAAAACAGACAAAAGTAACTAAAACATGCAAAAAATAGTACCAATCAAGAGCTCAAGGAAATTAGCAGACAAGTTATTCGACAAATGCAGAAACATAATAACACCTGCCAACTCCCAAGCATATCACGAAACAACCAAGAAAATATATGAAACAAACTAAAACAGAAAAACTAGTAGCAAACAAGCAAATGTAAACCAAGCAACTAGCAAACTAGTACACACCCAAATGTATAAACACCCAAGTAAGGAAACTCAATTATTGAATATACGTATAACAAAAAACCTGTAATCCCGCGGATACAAACACCAATAGAGAAACAAGTTACTCATCGGCCAAACATACACAAGCATGCAAAATAGAGAACTAGCCAACGAATACCCTGTAACACCTAACCATTCAGGAAGCAAGCAACAAAACGGCACCAATTAACTTAAAACAGTAGTAGTAGTAGTAATAACGATTACACATTAACTAGTAAACAGCACAAAGTAACTGGCAAACAAAAACAAACATACAAACATGCAAACAAAGAAAATAGCAAACAAATTACAAACATATAGGCTTATGAAACGCTCTGTATATTTGTAACTAATTTTAAAATCTTAAGAGGGGCTACGCTTTTTCCAAGAAGTCTTTTTTAATATACCTCAGAATAATCATTATGTTGTTTGCTATTGTCAAGATTAACGTTTGTTTCTTTGACGTCATTTTGTGACGTGGAATTTCATGAAATAGCGCCCAAATTGCTGCACGGTGTTCCTTTAAAGAAATGCGTTCGAATGACACCCACATTGGTAGGTTATCAATTGAAAATTTTGTTCATCTTCCGTTTGACTCAGGCGTCACCTGATCAAGTTCAAAGTAGAAGGTGCACGTCTTTAGTTAGTGTGCTATAGGTTATCGGAAGCAGATTTGAAAAACTTGTCATTATTTTTACAATATTGCAGAACAGAAAAAGTACTCTTATAAAGTCTGATTCGTTCTTCCTTAAGTTTAAAAACAAACATAACAAATTTTCGATTTTCTTTGTATAACCGCTCGAAATTTCGAAATAATTTTAGTACCTTTGGAATGAGGGTTAATTCAGCAACTTTACCGTAATTTATATAACTTCCTATCTCTTACGGTTTCTGAGATCCCCATACAAAAACTCGAATTTGTAACACCCTGTATATTTGAAATTTGCACAACAAAATTGTTCGAATAACATCCGCGTTGTTCTGGGTTATCCATTGCAAATTTTGTTGATCTTCACCTTTCACTCAGGAGGTGTCTCGATCGAGGTCAGAATTGGATGTACACCTCTTCAGTTGGTATGATATCAATTTGCAAAAGCAGATTTGACAAAAAATTTACACGACGAAATTACAGTACAGCGTCTATTATCCGAACATCGGTCAACCTCACGACCACTTAACCGAACTGCTTGTTCTCCCTCCACCCGTGCCTTTTCTTCGCTCCGCGGCATTCTCGTCTCTCCGCACCTATCCCGAATTATCCAAATGCCAACGCTTAGTAACCGTTAGCGCTCTGTTGTGGTAGGTTTCGTCGAAATTTGACGCGTCAAGTTCAAACATGTTCAAAATGCTAACGTAAACATCTAGTCCTTTCTGTGAGAGATAAATACGAGATTAATAAAAGGTTAGCGGAAGGCGAATCTGAGACCAAGTTATCTATTGAGTACAAATTTGGTAAATTGACAACTACGGATATTATACATCCCAGCTTGATTCTACTAATGGATCGACAAGTCGTAAAAGGATGAAGCTCGGAATGAATACGGATTTAAATGACACTGTTTACAAGTGGTTTACACAAAAAAGATCACAAGAATAACCCGGGTCCCATTTGAAAAGGTAATTCAATTTAATGAAAAACTTGGAGGGCCGCCAAATTTTCAAGCCAGCACGGGCTCGTTCAAAAGATTCAGATCAAAACATCGTGAGCTCTAGATACAAGGTTAAAACTGTCTACAGATTCTTCAGCAGCTGATTCTTTCAAAGTCATTGCTTACAAATTGGGCTGAATTAGAAGTCTTTGACACGAAAAACTCTTGTTTCACGTTGTGAATTAGCAGCACATGGTTCCAAAATTCGGAAGGATCGCGCTTCTGCGATGCCTATTGTTTAGACCTCGCAAAAGAATCAAGTTTTTATATCCTCTGTGAAAACCTATCAGTTTAAGAAAGACAAATGAGAGAAAACATTACTGCTCCTTGATAAAAAAGAGCTTGATTGCCAGGAATGTGATGAAGTAGACGTTCAAGAATGGATGAGTGTTGTCGATACAAATCCACGGCACCAAATCCTACAGGATAGCGATAGCGATTTCGTGACTGAGAAAGCTGACGCCGCCGCACTGCATCAACTGGTGCTTCAGAGAGTGAAGATGAAAATATACAACCTGCTTCTGAAGCGTTTATAGGATTAAATACTGCCTTGAAGGGCAAAGTGAAAGTGACCAATACCAGAGGACTGTCCCTTAACAGCAATAATGGTACTATCAGATAATAGTAGGTACAATGAGTGTATAACATATATCTATTAATATCTATTAAAGAATGTATCATATATTAAGCAAACTACATAATACAGTAAAAAATAACAACAAAGTCGCGTAAAAAAACTAAGTGTTTTTTCTTACTTTTAATTCAGCAAACTTCTGAATAATATTTTTAAGCTTAATTTTCTCTGCTAATTCATGTTTAGCTGGTTTTGGATCGTTGTGGAACGTAAAAAGTTTTTGATTATTTTCAATTTAGAAAAGCTCCTTTCTCCTCTTGCCACACTTACTGTCAAGTTCAACAAGATTCTTAAGGCAATGTTGAGGTTAGGAGCAATATTTAAAGTAGTATTAACCCCAAATCAGCTGGGATGTCAATAACGTCGACGAGTTCCTTTGCACCACAGAGCATTTTATTAAAAGCCTCGTCCGAACGAAGATCCTTGAAAAAAATTGTAAAATTTTTTATTAGTTCGATAGCAGATGATAAATCGTAGTCTTTCGTGTGTAGTAGTTTGATGGTCGGATTGATACAATTTAAGACTGCATTCCAAATTGCAATGGAGCATAAACACTTGAATTGTTTAATACAGTGCAACAGCCAGGAGTCTCAGCTCTTGTAGAAGTGTTAATTTCAATACCGTCATAAACACTTAATAAAGCATCGTAAATGCTTCCCAATTGATACCTTAACGGTTTTAGAGCTTCTTTCGCCTTTACCAACGAGTGTCACTCAGTGGATTTAGAATTAGTCACTTAGCATATTATAATAATATATGTCTAAAGGTTGACGAAGCAAAAAACAAGTACATTTTTTGAAGTATATTAAAAGAAATTTGCGGCTACAAATGACGCTGTTGCCATATCGTTGACGAGTAATGAGTGGTGACTACATGTCAAGTAAAATGCTCGTGGATCCATCATCATTATGCTAGATAGTACCACTGATTTATCACCGCCCTTATTGGCCCCGTTGTCGTAAGCATATCCTGAAAATTTAACACCAATTTTGCAAGTTTTTCAATTATTACATTGAAAGTTTTTGTGCTGTCGTTCTCTCAACTGGAAGAAAGTCTAAAAAGCTTTTATTAATCTTAATGATATTATTGGAGTTAGATTGGTCAATAGCCGCATATGTAGCTAAAACTGTCATTTGCACTATTTTACTGACATAAGAAGTATGATCTTTGGATTGCTTAATTTCGTCAATAATATGTGATTTAATATGTGAATGTAAATGATAAATCAGTTTGTTTTGGATACCATTTCCAAGATAGTGAACTTCTGTTTTCTAATCATTCTACTAATATGCTCTTCCATTATTGGATCAAATTAAACTAGTACTTGAATGATTTGTAAAAAAATTCCTTTATTGACATCATAAAGTTTGTCACTGGTATCCCTTATGGCTAAACAATTTCGAGTAAATTTTTGTTTTTGACACAACAGATAGAAACAGTCCATACCAATAATTTGTCTCTGCAGCAGTAATAAACCTTTGTGACGGATTACCAATAGTTTTAGAAGATTGTAATTGAATCCAAGACATTTGGCATTGAATGTGGTTTTGATTATTAGTCCTTTTAAAGTGTCATTGAGGTATTTCCAACGTGTAAATTCTTCAGTGGAAAGAGAACTAAAAAAGCAAGGTAAAAGTTTACAGCAAAAACAATACACACACTTTTTTATAATGGAATAGAGTAACCAGTTGCGCTGTACTTCTTCTCCGTTTTCAATCCTTTCGTATAATGATGCGCACTGAATTTTCGACCGCTGTTAACTGGATACTTATAGTCCTTTAATGGTTTATGTGGGTCCTCTTTTTTTAAGAAAACATCATTCAGCGTCTGACAAACTAAGTGGCCAAGGTCCTGGATCGGAATCTAAGATAACCACAGGTATATATTTTCTTTAGAAGTTCCCGCAGTATGTTCTTATAGATTGGTATTATTATCGGTTACGGTTACCTGGTCGACAGTATGCTTGTAATTTAGATTGAGTCTGTTTCAACTTGGGACAACTCTTGGTTGTCAACATCTTTTTTCTTAGTTTCTAGATAGTTTAGTAAACTCCCAGTCTGTTTATCAATTTGTGATTGCTTTTCGAGCCTTTTTCTTATGTACTGCGCATCAAATAACTTTTTTCGTCCATCTGACATTCTCTAATATTCCAAAAAAATTATTAACAAAGTCTTTTAATGGTCCATCACCGTAAATACTGTTAATGTCAGTAGCTAAATTATGTGTAACGGTTACTTGATTTCGCACCCTAATTCCAAAAGATACGAGTACGGTTTCAATTGCAGAATTAGTACATGAACCATAAAGAAAAACACTGATACTTTACTCTGTATCCTTGCTTTTTGTGAAGCTTTAGGTATAATTATAATTTTTTCATTCAAGGTGATTATTTACTTCATTACAAGTTTACAAGTGGAGAAGGAAATACATCTTGTATATTTTTTGAAAAACAAAATGAATAATAGTAGTCGCGCTACTACGTGTGCGTTCAGACCAAAATTCATTTATCAATCAATACGCATTACAAATTAAAAATTTGCTATATCCGTAAACAAAAGCTACCTAAAATTTCCAATTTTGATAAAGGTTTAGAAAAATCGTCATTTAAAAAATAGGAAAACTCTCTTACGTGGGGTATTTTTGTTGAACGCAACCAAGATTTTGAATTTCCGCGCTTGCGGTTAATATATTTTGAGGTTTTCTAGAGATGCGCAAAATGGTCGTCTTGGCTCGATGTTACGAAAAGATGTTTTCCTGTATCATCGTTCCAAAAAAATGCCTGTTTAGTTGAATTAATTATATCACTAATTACTTCTGAATCTGTTGTTCGGTAAGATGAAATTCATTTACGAATAAATATCTAAGAACTTTTGTTATAAATTAGGTTCGTTAATGACCACGCTCTTTTAACATTACAATATTAGCTTATTACCTATCTCATTTTATTTGCCTTGCTCTTTAATGAAGAGGTATGTAGAAAATCAATTAAGAATTAAACTTAATTACATATTTTAGTATTTTCGGAGTATCTTTGATAAGTTGAGTTATCTTATTTAATTTATGGAGTGTCGCAAAATCATTTTGAAGATTTATTTTGCACCCTTTTGAATTTAATCCTAATTAATCTGTGGAATTAACTACTTTTCCAGTAATGCATGGATTATTATATCCTGTATATGGAAGTATGTAATCGCCATGACTATTATTTAAGAAGACTTCGATTAAGGTAGTTCTGTTCTCTTATGAACGCGGCCTGCTTTTTGTTATCTTATATTTCGGCTTGCGTTGTCTTATTAACTACATTATTTTCGCGTTTTGTTTTAATGTGCCTTCGTGTTCCTGACGAAACACGTCCAGTATGTACAACTAACTAGTTACATATTGATACTGAATTAATACTGACTACCTCTTGTAATTATATACAATCTTATCTGAATATGATTTCTGAGTATGTTTTTATGTAACTTTGTACTATTTCTTTACTCTGGATTATTTCTAAGTTTACAGTGGTCGAAGCCAGTCGTAGTTTCGAATTTAATTTTATTTTGAAGGTAAGTGGTATAATATCAGCTGATAATTTGTAAATTTATATTTGTGTGAACTACAGATTTATAATTGTGTTGTATTTAGCTGATGAAGTTAGGTTTTCACTATTAAACTGTACTATTGATTATTTGTTGTGTGAATTAAATTGCTAAGATATATTTCCAACCCCACAGTGCCCGGAGTTTATATGAATTTTTCTTTTTGTTTTTAGTTTTATTTTCTTTTCTGTTGGATTGCACCCTATCTGGCGCCCAACAATCAGCTGCATAGATTACGGGGTTTATTCACTGTAAACCCTGTTATCGCTGAACTAGCATCGCCTTTTCCCTTCCATTATATACCTTCCTTTAATTAGGGGTGTTACAACTCTTAGCTAGCATGAATTGATTTGAAAAAGCTTCATATAAAATAATTATAGTAACTTACCTTAAAAATTAATCGCACTTTTCTAGAACACAGTGACTGTATAGATAAAGCAAATAAGCCTTCGTCTTTGCTTTTACAATAAGGGTATGAAAAACAGATAATCTTTATCGTCTGATATTTAGGAATCGACAGAAATGTAAGAATTATAAGTTCTTATCTGTTGCGTTTTTAAAAGAAAGAATAGATTTTTATATTTATGCAGAGTTGACCACTTGCCTACATTCTTTGATAGTACCTTCAATATTAATTTTAGATTGTCCTTGTTTACAATCTAAAATATTTTGAGCCCTGTACTTCTTCCGGTTTCATCATTTGACCTTTCACTTAAGCCCACTCATTTAGAGAAAATAAATGTTTTAAAAAAATTCTCTCCGAAATGAAGATTCAGTAAAAAAATCATAAACATTCAATCGTTGGCAGCAGAGTAACGAAATTGGAGATTATCATGAACAAAACAGTCTTTTATGTATCGATATTCTGATTTTGAACGAAAGTTGTTGCAAAAGGGCTCTACTGATTTTTTTCTAACGACTACGGAAGAAATAACAAAAGTCGACTATTTTAGATGGAACACTGTATATTTTTTCATGAATGAACTGCTTTTTAAGTTGTCTTTAATTTTTGTTAAATATGTCATATCTAAAGTTAATAGTTTCTGCGATAATAAGTTTAGTTTGTATTATTTTGTCTTTTCGCCCAATCCTCAAAATACAATTAAAGGAAGCAACACACAATAACACTATTTATTATATGTTTTTGTTATGAACGAATAAGTTCAAAAGTAAATATGTAATTAAAAACCATTATTAACTTTATTAAATACATAAATAAAAAGTTTACCTGGAGTAGGATTTTAACCTACGACCTGTATTTTGATAGAGTACCGCGCGGTAACACATTAGTATTACCTAAATTGTGTTGTTACTTAAAAAACCAGGAATATAAAGAAAAAACGACGGTATTAAAAATTCCGAGAGTACGCTGTTCTGTAATTATAAACACGTTTAACATAGTTGCCGTGCCAATAACTGTAACAATTGCTATACGCAGACGACCGTCGGTTTAATTTTCAATTGATTGTATTTGACATATTATCGTTTTCACTTTGTCAAAAAGGCTAAAAATCGAATAGAAAATGTCACGTTTTCTAAATAACGAACTGTTTGATATGGTTTTCTTTCTTGGCGAATGTTTACGGAACCCGTTATTGGCTAGGCGCATCTACAAAGAGAGGTATCCTGGATAGACTTCATCCAGAAATAGCAGAATTTGAAAATCCGTATTGTGATTCGTGGCCTTTTCGGGGGGGGGGGGGGCATATTAAAACCTTCCCTTAGTAGATCAGTCCTGAGTGATAAGAATAAAGAAATAATTATGACAGCCTTGGTTGAAGACCCCAGAAGACGTGCTAGGCAAATTGAGGAAATTTCAGAAGTTAGTAGGCAATTTGGCGTACTATTAAAAGCGTCCACTTTCATCCATACCGGTTTCAAAGGCACCAGAAACTTTATTTAATAATGTTTTATTTACGGACGAATCAACGTTCCAGAATGACAGGTTTATGAACAGTCACAACTATTATTATTCTGATATAAACCCACATGTGACAAGGGAAGTTGACCGTCAGCATAGATTGTCGCTAAACACGTGAGGTGGAATCTTGGTCAATATGTAGTAGGGCCATAATTTTTCGATGGACATTTAAACCTCAAGTTTAATCCGATTTTTTGAGGCACGATTTGCCGATCTTACTTGCAGGCATTCCTTTGATGATGCGTCAACGCATATGGTTCCAACATGACGGCGCTCCTGCCCACCACAGAATTGGATTAAGAAACTTCTTAAACGATGAATATCCTCAAAGATGGATTGGAAGAGGCTGGCCCGTAAATCGGCCACCTCGATCATGACATAACCAAACCCGACTTTTTTCTATGGGGATATGTAATAAAACGTGTATACCAAGAACCGCCTACAACTTCAGACGATATGAAAAACAGGATACGTGAAGCTTTCAGGTCAATCATGCCTGAAATCTTGGAAGATGTTAACACAAGTTTTTAAAATCGTGAAAGGCAGCGTTTACAAAATAATGGTAGGTTGTTTGAAGTTATTTTAAGTTAATGTTTACTGTTTTGTGTTTTGTACCATTGTTTTATGTAAGTTGATTTAGTAATGAATGTTATACATCGGCAAATAATAATAAGTAAATATCTGATGCAAATAATGTTATTGTTTGCTTGTTGCTACCTTTAATTTTATTTTGAGGATTCGGCGAAAAAACAAAATAATTCAAACTAAGATTATTATCACAGAAACTATTAACTATAGATATAAGACATATTTAACAAAAATCAAAGATAACTTAAAAAGCAGTTCATTCATGAAAAATATACAATATAAAATAATTGAGTACGGTCCTGTACAGACGAAACCGGAAGCCGTGGAGGGCTCACAATATTTTTAGGTTGTAAACAAGAAATCTGCAAAAATGTCTCGTGAATAAACAACAAAAACCATTAAATCAAAACATTACACTAAAGTTTATTTTCAAAATGTTTACCGTTAACTTCAATACATTTCTAGCATCTTTTGAGGAAGTTTCTCCTTACTTTATGAAATGATGGATGCTGGTTTTTAGTACTATTTGCAGCTTTGTTAATTCGTTGCCACAATTCAGCTCTTGTATTAACTGCGGTGGAATAGACAAGAGCTTTTTTGTGTCCCCAAAAATAAAAATCCATTGGATTTAAATCAGGACTTCTAGGAGGCCACGGATGTTCACTTCCTCGTTCAATCTAACGATGGGGAAATATATTATTTAAATAATATTGTACACTGTAAATACCACATATTATGACGAATATTCACGGGCACGTCTTCTAATAAATCAATCAAATTCTCTCTAAGAAAGTTTAAGTAATTATCGCCAGTTAGATTTGTTGGGAATTCAAAAGGACCAACAAGATTGTTATTAATTATTCCGCACCAGATGTTAATTTTAAATTCATGCATGTCGCTCCAAAGTGACATGTGGATTTTCGTCAGCCCATATATAACTATTCTTTCTGTTTAAAACTCCTCTCCTAGTAAACGTTGCTTCATCTTTAAATAAAATTCTACTTAACAAATGCTGGATTTTGTCTGTTCTTGCGCAGTATAAATTCACAAAAATTTGTTCTGGTCAAAAAATTACCGGGCAGTAAATTTTGGACTGGCCTATAATTAAAGGGATAAAGCTCCTGCATATGCAAAACATTAGATGTTACAGTACGGGATAATGCAACATTTAATGATAATCGACGAATACTTATTGTTACGTCATCCTCAACAGTATCTAATAATTGTTCTTCTTGTTGAACAATGCGCTCAATTATAGGTCGCCCGTTATGACGTTCCCGTTTCACGCAATCTTGCAAATAATCTTGAAAATATTTTTCGGCCATAGATTCTTGCTGCAGCGCGTTCATTAAAATATTGTTGGGCATAAATTGCCACCATATCGGTCATTTCACTATTAGAAAATAAGTTATGTCGAGGCATTGTAAAAGAAAAATTTAGCTGTGAGATAAATTCAACAAACTACAGAAATTAGAGTTAAAGTGACACTGATTGACAGCAGCCTACTAAATGGATTTTACTATAGTTTGTCCTCTAGCAAAACAAATTCGAGCAAAAATTAATCTCTTTTTAACAAAGGAAATAGAATTTAAATAATTTACAAAGAGTAATTATAAATATATCTTTTACTAAATTTTCGTTAAGTTAAAACTTAAGTAGTAGAATCTGTAGTACTAATTTTAAATACATTTTTCTTGGAAATGGTGCAGTTTAGCGACTTGCGACAAGTATGCCTTTTATAAAGCTATTATTATGAAATTTTTAAAAAGTTACTCATTATGTCCAATTTTTCACATACCAAAAAATATGACAACGAGAATGTAACATATAGGTTCCTGCAAGCGCCCTCTATACTTTACACAAAAACTGATTTCACAGACATGTTCAGCTAATGCAAAAACCTATAAAACCAAATTGAAATGAAATAACTCAAAAAATAAATGAGTTAGGGCAAAAAAATAGAAAACAAAATAAATCTTTAAAGGCTCGTATGTCCTTAAGGTAGCAACTTGGTACTAAAGTTAAGTTGACTTAAATTGCTATATTTTAATCCAGAGAAGGTGCCCCTGCAATATGGCCCATTATTTTCAGGACACAGGATATATATATATATATATATATATATATATATATATATATATATATATATATATATATATATATATATATATATATATATATATATATAGGGTGGCCAGTAGTGCGACAAAGGTCAATATCTCCTGTACAGCGCAAAAAAATTTTCTGGAATTATTAAGGGTTAAGAGATTCATCTTCTAAACTTATTTTCGAGTATACAGGGTACTACAAAACGGCGGTACGGTAAACATTTTATATGTTTTAAATGGGACACCCTGTATATTTTTACATATTTTAATTCACCTTAAAGTTCTGTATTTAGCACCGAAATTTGTATAGCATATTTTTGCAACGTTGCCAATTAAATTTCCAAAACCTTAAATTTGTGAAAAAACATGGGTCAATGAAATTTGTAATATTTTTAACTTATAATAACTGGAAAGGAAACGGAACGGAAACGGAAAGAGGAATGATGACAGAAATCCCCTAAGATAACACAGATTAATGTTTTTCTACAGGGTGTTTTATATTCATGCCAACATTGCGAACTTTATTTTCGAAAGTTTCGTTAAATGGGACACCCTGTATTTTATTACTTGGGTTTGTAGGGAATTTAATCCTCTTTAACTTATGTAAAGGCGTTCCTATGCCTATCTTTACTAACTTTGGTGGTAATTCAATTTTTATTTAAACTCGAGCAAAAAAGCTGAATGTTTTTTACCATTGTCGTTTTTCTAGGCACCGGTGACATAACATAAAAACGAAATATTATCGTTTTAAATAAAACGTCAGTTTGGTACTTTGGTACTACCATCAATATAAACATGAAAACAATGTATCCATAGTGGAAGATATACCACAAAAACATCGGGTGTTCATTAGAAGATGTCATCAAGTTGTCAGTAGTCATGTTACATTTTAGTTCTGTCAAAGCTCAAGTTCAAATGAAATAATAATATGCAAACTTTTTTCGATGTATCTGTCTACTTTCAGCATAAATCCAAAGCCAACTTGATGACTTTTTCTAATGATAATCCGATATTTTAGCGATTCAGGCTTGTGGACAACTCTTGAAGTAAATTGTTACATAATTATTTGATCAAAGTGAACCCTGTTAACTTGAATACACAGTTCAATACGTTTTTCAAAAGTATGAGTCATGTTTCTACACATTCCCGAGCAACAGTTTGAAAACAGTTCGTTCGAATTGTCATATTATCGTAGTCGGGGATACTCTATATACCTGATCTTTTATAAATCCCTGTATACTGAAATCCATTTTTGTTAGATCTGGTGATCTAGTCTACCATGATACTGGTACTCCTGGTCCAATCAACTGCTTCATTTCAAAAGTTAGTTTGGTATCTGAACCATTAATCGCGGTAAATGATATCGCAAGAAATCCAAATATACTTGTCCAGTTACTCTTCCCTCAAAAAAATACGGTTCAATAACATAGTCTCTTACGACCCCTCCCCAAACATTTAAAGACCATCTGTTTTATGAATGGGTTCTTATGAACTGGGGATTGCTTGTAGCATAATAATGAAAATTATGCCTATTCACGTTTCCATTTTTGTGAAATATTGCTTCATAGCAAAAAATATTAAATGTGCAAAATTTGGTTGTTTTCTCACTTTCTGCTGCACCCATGCACAAAAATTCATTCGCCTCAGCAAGTCTTCTTCGTTTAATTCTTGCAATAATTGTACATGATAAGGGTGCATTTTGTTTGATGTCTGTATATTCTGAATTAATGATCGTCTAACATCTAATTGATTAGAAATATCTCTAGGGCAAATGTGTGGATTTTCATTTACTGTTAAAAGCACATTTAATTGATTTTCTTGGGTTAAAACACGTTTTATTCTTTCATTTTTCTGATAAGTTACACTTCCAGTTGTTTAAAATCGTTCCATTAGTTTCTCAAACACCCTTCTATAGGTTGTCGTCGGATATTTCTCGTGATATATCCTCGTCGCTAACAAGCAGTTTGTCACTAGCTCCTAGGACAAAAACTATATCCACTAATTCGGCATTTGAAAATTCATTTTAATGATTTTTGACGAAACGACACACTAAATCACTTTAATTGTCACACAGTTGTTAATACAATAGAAAAAAACTGACAATTTATTTAAAATGATAGTATTTTCTTTTTATTTTATGTCATAGGTGACTAGAAAAACGACAATGTTGAAAACATTCAGGTTTTTTGCTAGAGTTTAAATAAAAATTAAAATATCACCAAAGTTAGTAAAGATAGGCATAGGAAGACCTTTACAAAACTAAAATGGTATATATCTCCATCATCAGCATAGCTATCTAAATGATCATTATAAAGAAATTCCTACGATTGAACAGAGGAAAACAATTATAATTCTTTGTTACTTGCAAAATTAATGTTAGAAAGTAGATAACCCGTATATACTACAAAAATGAATAAAAACACCTCGAATCAACAGCAGAATAAAAGTTATTTCTCAGTTCCTAAACCAAACACTAACTGTTTACTGAACTCTCCAGTCTTTAAAATGGTAACCTTATATAATAAATTGCCTACCGTAGATTTGTTTGGTCTAAATATATTGCAGTTCAAAAAATATTGATGCCTATTATATTTGATATTAGGTAAATAATAGTGTGTAACTAATTAAGTTTAAAATTTTATTATACAATGTTACTTTCATTTCATTTTGTATCTGATATGTATTTTCTTTAATGATTACTCTGTAATTGGGTTCTTGTACCTGTAGAGTAATAAATAATATATATATATATATATATATATTATATATATATATATATATTATATTATATTAGAGGATTAAATTCCCTACAAACCCAAGTAATAAAATACAGGGTGTTCCATTTAAAAAACTTTCGAAAATTAGGTTTAAAGTTCGCAATGTTGCCATGACCATATAAAACACCCTGTAGAAAAACATCTGTGTTCTCTTAGGGGACTTCTGTCATCATTTTCTTTACGTTTTCGTTTTGTTTCAAGTTATTATAAGTTAATAAAAATTACAAATTTCATAGATCCATGTTTTTTCACAAATTTAAGAAATTTTTCAATTTAATTGGCAACGTTGCAAACATACGCTATACAACTTTCGGTGCTAAATACAGAATTTTAGGGCGAATTAAAATATGTAAACATATACAGGGTTTCCCATTTAAAAAATATAAATTTTTTACTGTGCCGCCTTTTTGGAGTATCCTGTATACTCGAAAATACTTTTAGAAGATGAATCTCTTAACCCTTAATAACTCCTGCAATTTTTTTTCGCTGTCTTTGATGGTACAGGGTAATATAATCGTTGTAAATTTTTGTTTTTTATTACATTGTATCGAAAATGTCCGACGTATTACGCATTCTATACAAATCAGCTATTATTCAACTGCCATGTATCCAAAGTATACCTATGTAATTTTTAAGTTTAAATAAATTTGGGAGCAAGTGCTTTTTTACATATATTCTTAAACAAAGTATGTCTCAAAAATATGCATTCTGGCAGTCTGAAATACCACCTCTAAAATTTGCATCGGCTGCACTGGCCTACCTACGTAAATATTTGTAATACTTATATTGTAGATCTAGTGCATTTATTACTCATATTTAAATAAAGACAGTGATTGTGGTGATAATAAATTATTTTAATATTGAATGTTAGATCAATAATTCAATTTGTTGTAATACATTATACTTATTCGTGAAACGGCAAATGAAGTGTGGCCGTATGGCGTGTAAGCCATATTGTTATATCCTTTACTCATCTAGATTTGTCATTTACAACATAATCGCAAAAATACCTTATTAAGTGCCTTATTAAGTTAATTGACCGCCAAGAAATCTGATTGGTGAGTTTTTTAATTCAACTAGTTATTAGTCGTATCATTTTACTGTACTATGTAATCAGCTGGTTTACATAATTGGTTTTTTAATTCTTTTGACAAATGAAACTGTTTTCCGGTTTCTATTTATTGCATCTGAAATATACATAATTTAGCATATTTTAATTTCTATTTAAATATTTAAAAGTTTAAAATTAATCTAAAATATATCGGTAGATTATCTCGGTTTGGGAGATGTGCATTTGTTTAACGCATTTTGTTACTGGTGTTGCACAATATCAATTCACATTTATAAGTGTATCGTTTAGTTAGTCGTTTCGACTTGTGAAATTTGTAATTAGGTCAAATTATATGCTTTGTTAACAATCTAATTTTACAGTTGATAACTTCTGCAAATCTTATTCATCAATTATAATTTACGTACGTTTTCTAAGAATAGAAAATGATGTGAACTATTTACTGATTCAAAATTGCTATATGACATATTACTGTACTTTTAATTATACAAAGTACATTTTTTTTAATTAAACCGAAATAATTGTAGACTAAATAAAACACATTTTCCTTTACAATATTTATTCAACTTCATTAAAGTTCAATTGTTACGAAAGTAAGTATGAAATAAGCCATTCTGTGTACCAAATATACTCGTATGGAAATTTATTTTTAATACCGAAATCTTATATAAGAGGGATAAAAAAGAAATTTTTAATTAAAATTAGTTTTAGTAATTATTTTACAAATCATGTACGTGCTTTAACTATGCTGATTGTTTCAAAAGGAATTTTTTATTTAATATTAATCTTTTCCCCCAATGATACTTGTTTGAAGTGCATTTTTCATTCAATAGAAATGTTGTTAAAAAGTATATAAATTCTGTAAGTAATTTATGCTTTATATTTGCTAAATTTTATTTTTTTGAGCAATGCTAAAATGGCATACACTTTTGTAATTACCACTTTCAAGGTCATCAAAATATTTGATCTGTTCCAGCAAATTACTTCCTTGCCCGACATAAATTTCTTCCCGACAAAAAAACGCTTCTGCTTTGGCAACAGGTGAACGTCACACGGTGCTAGAACTATCGTATAGGGTATGTGGGTACAACCTGGAATCGCAGTTTATCCAAGTTGTCCTGGACAATACTTGTGAGATGGCGCAATATGTCCAAAAAGTGAACATAATTTGTTGATATTCTGATTTCGACAAATTCTCATTTCCATCTGCAGGTCACTAATAATCTTGTTCTGTTTCGCTTTATTCGAATTGAAGTTCAGAATACCTCCCCTTAAAGATTCGTGCTATTTGATGATGATCTTTCACGTTCAAAAAAGTTGTCACTGTTGCAATTTTATTTTTTTAAGTTCGAACCTTTTTTTTGATAAACTTAAAAAAAAATGGAATTATGTTTTAAAAGCTATATATTTCAATTTTTTTACATAACATCCTTATTTCCTTCAAAGTACTCTTCATTATACTTAATACATTTGTCCCTTCGGTGTTTTTACTGTTCGAAACGTTTTTTGTACTCTTCTTCAGTAATGGCTACAAGCCCATCCTCGTTTTTTCTTGACATCATCAATGTTGTCGAATCTGAGCCCTTTCATGCCCCTTTTCATGCTTGGAAAGAAGCAAAAATGATACAGAGCCAGGTCAGGTGAATAAGGTGCGTGGGGCAGCGGAATCATGTTATTAACAGATATGGCTGTGTGTGCAGGTGAGTTGTCATGGTTGAAAATCCAGTCCCGTGTCTGCCACAAATCGGATCTTTTTTGACGAACACTGTTGCGAAAGTCTTCTTAAAACTTCCAAATAAAAAGATGGATTAAACGTCTGACCAGGTGGAACAAACTCTGAATGAACTACCCCCTTCACATCAAAAGCAAATGAGCATTGTTTTTATGTTAAATTTGACTTGACAACTTTTTTTTGGACGGGGTAACAATGGCGTTTTCCATTGGCTTGGTTGTTGCTTTGCTTCTGGGTCATAACCATAGTACTACGATTATCACCTGTAATGACCTTCGACAGGAAATCTGGGTCAGTTTCAAGCCGCTCTTTCAAAGCGAGACATGTTTCAACTCGACGTCCGTTTTGATTGTCAGTCAGAACCCGAGGCACCAACTTGTCAGCGACCCTATTCATTCACTAATCTCTGGCATTTGATCAATGGCCATTGGACGATCTGTGAGCATAATTTCTTTAATTTTCACAACATTTTCGTCTGTTCGGGCAGTTGATGGACTGCCGGAACGAGGTTTATCATTAATAGGCATAGCATCATCTTTGTAAGCTGTTTTCAACATTAAAACAGTTTCAGCGCTACTTTTATCGAACAGGAAGCAAAATTTCACAGCCGCATGTTGTTTATTTAAACCTGCCGTCATGAAAAACGAAAAGAGCAGAAGTAGCACTAGCAAAAACTATCACAACAGATTAACAGAATAAACCAGGTCAACGAACCAGACGGTAATGAACTGGTAATGAGTTGCGCTACACACTCCTAGTGCAAGAAATTCATACTGCACAAGCCCCGCCCACGGGAGAGCTATTCCGGTTTTTTGGGTATCCCACATACACTATATATTCGTATAATTGAATAGGGATTAAAGTTATCATTACAATGATGTAAGATTTTTGTAACTAGGACGTTCTAAAAATACTAATAATAGTAACAATCATTACGCACAGATAAAATAAATTTTTAAATTTGAAAACAATTAAGGAATAAATACATGGGGTTTTGTTTTATTTCAATAATCTGTTGGTTACATGTTCTGTCATTGCTTTATTGTGATTGGAGTTTGAAGTAGTTACTTAGTTAAAAGAATTAACTAGTTTATTAAATGTTCATAGAACGAAATGACCGTGTTACTTAATTTCGTCCTATTGCATGACAATGGCAATACCGCATGTTGCAATAATTGTTTTTATTTATTTATTTATTTTTATTATTTAGCAATCAGAAGTACAGATATATTCTATAAGCTAAAGGGGAGACAAGTGATAGGATGCTATCTACTATTTGACATGAGAGGTTAACATCCAGTGATACAAACGATTGTGTATTCAGATTGGCAATATATATATATATATATATATATATATATATATATATATATATATATATATATATATATATATTAACTATTGAACTAAGTCTATATGCCACTGCCTTGTTAGTGTTTTATTGATTCTGAGTTCCAGCAACTCTTCTAATAACGGGGTTGGGTGTGCTGCTATGGTGTCATGGTGCTTGATCGCTGTCTCGTGTATGACCTCTTGTATTATTGGGACGAAGATACTCATGAATTGTATGATTGCGGTATTAGATTTGGAAGCACATTTCAATTCCATCTGTCCAAATGGTCTATCTGTTTTTTTTAACTATATGTTGTTTTCATGTCAACTTATTATAGAGATGTAAGCCTAGATATTTTGCTGTCGTACTTTGTGGTATTTGTACATTATTTAAATGGACTGGTGGCCACGTTTGGTTACCAAGTGTGAACGTTATGTGAGTAGATTTAGTCTCATTAACTCTAATTTTCACTTTTTAAATCACTGCCGAAGGTTGAGTAGATGAGATTGTAGATTTTGTGTAGCTATCTGTGGGTTCAGCATTACTAGAGAGGATAGCTGTGTCGTCAACAAATGTTCCCGTTACTGTGTTTAGTGTGATTGGTATATCGGAAGTATATAGGATATATAACAGCCGGCCAAGTACACTTCCCTGGGGTACACCTGAGTGATTGGGTGATAATCTGATTTAATATTCGTTCAGTTGGACTTGAAAGGTTCTTTATATTTGATAGGACTGTAGGAGATAGAAGTCGGCTGGAGGAAATATTTTTCTAATTTTATAGAGTAGTCCTGGATGCCAAACCTTGTCGAATGCTGGGCTAACATCTAGTAATAGAGCAGTAATGCTTATTTGCAAAGGTTGTATTTATGGTTTGCGTAATACGATGAGCTTGCTGAACTATGGAATAATCATGCCTGAAGCCAAACTGGTGGTCCGGAATCCAATTTTCAGGTGGGACGTCCTCGTGTATTTTTCGAAGCAGTAGCTTTTGCAATAGTTTGGAGATGACTGGGAGCAAGCTTATTGGTCGATAAGATGACACTTCCGTTGGATCTTTTCCTGGTTTAGCAATCATTCTAATTTGTGGTCGACACCAGGAGTCTTTTTTGAATTTAATATTTTTATTTCATTTGCTATCTCTTTTGGTGTAAATAATTTAACAGTTGTATTCATCTCCATGGGAGTCATCAATTCGTGTTCTATTTCGTGATCTGGCTGGTCGTTTACTGGCTGAAACACTGATAGTGAGTGGTCTGCAAATAACTTTTTCTTGGTCTGTTTTCGCCCAGAGTATCATTCCTACTTTTCCTTACTGGTGGTGCTAGTGTCTTAGGTTTCTTGGAATTTTTAATAGATTTCCGAATCGAATTGTCGGTTCTATTTAGATTAGACACATTGTTCAGTACGCAATTCTTGTAGTTTGTCTTTCACTACATTGCTTAGACGGTTGTAGATAGTTTTGTCTGCTTGTGTATGGCTTTGTTGTCATTTTGCTCTAGCACGTCGTTTTTATGCTACCATGAGTTTGCGCTTTTTTGTGCTATATGATAGGATGTGACCTGCCGTGCAGCATGTTGTAGTTTTGCTATGAATGCGTGAGTAATAGTTTCCAATTCATCAGGTTTCTCGAGTCGAACTTTTAGTTATATGTTATCGTTTAGGGTAGTTCCGTAAATTTCCCAATCCGGTTTGGAGTTTTGTAGCCTTGGTGCAAGCTTTTTTTCTATAATAGATGTGCCAATGGTTGCTACAATAGGCGAATGATTGGATGACAAATCATGGCTGGGTACAATCCGTTGATAACGAAAAAGTCTAGTAGATCAGGTATTTGGTTCTAATCAATTGGCCAGTATGTTGACGTACCGGTTGAGAGGAACAAATATTTATTATCGTCAATTATTTTGAGGAGTTCTCTACCTCTAGTAGTTATAAGTCGGGATCCCCACCTAGTGTGCTTGCTGTTGTATTCTCCCCGGCTAGGAATTTTGGTCCCAGTGTTTGGAAGTATTCTGTAAAGGTGGTGTTTTTAATATTATGCCGTGGCGGGCAGTACACAGCCGGCAGGCTCGATTCGTATGTCAGAGTTTTTATTTTTATCGCCGTAGCCTGTAAATAGTCTTGTTGATATTTTAATTCTTCGTAGTGTGAAATTTAACATTTAACAAGGACAGCTGTACCTCCATGTGCAGTACCATGTATGTATGTATGTATGTATGTTCTTTGTGTGAAGTGTGTTTCGCGTACTAATAGTACATCTGTTTGATTCTGCTGTAAACATAATATTATCTCTTCATTGTGCTGCACTAATCCATTGGCATTCCATTGTGCTACTCTTATAAATTTACCCATAATTTAACTAATTTGCTTATTGATGTTGTGAGCATGTTTATCGCCATGCTATTTTTAACTGGTTGAACATAACCTTGAATTCATTTAAGAATTGCGATAATGTGTTGTGCTTTCATCTGATGTTGCCCTGGTGGTAGATGAGAGATTGTTGGCTACATTTCATAAGTTCCAATTGAATCTCGTAAGTTAGTTGGGATTAGATTTACATTGTATGCATTCTTAGTATTTGGAACTGGTCATGTGGTATTAATTTTTGATTTTTATGAAAAGTTTGTGATATTTTCGGGGTTGTTACCACTAGATAGGGCACATTTGGCTGGAGTATCCTTAGGATTTGCACAATGTATGGTACTATGGCCACAAGAATATGGTCTGTTGCAATATGATTTTGAGTTTGCTGTCATCTCATGCATTGTACAATGTTGTTTTTATTTTTATTCGGGGTTACCATCTTGACAACCTTGTTGAGGAGCTTTTCTATTATATATATATATATATATATATATATATATATATATATATATATATATATATATATATATACCAACAATTATTGGAACTTGGCTGAGTCAAGGTCATGTGTGTTAACTTACAGGAAATTTTCAAGGGCACCAAGCAATTCTTGGAAGTTGAATATGTCATGTGGGCGGGAAATTTCAAGGGCACGTTGCAGGAAATGCTCAAGGTCACCCAATTAGTTCACTGACCTCTGTCAAATTGCATGACTCATGTGCCTGGGCTTTACGTAGGTCAAAGGTGACCTACTCCATAGTGCTCAAGGGCACCAAGAAATTCTTGACCGAGTCGAGGTGTTAATTTATTTATTACAATTCTCAAGGTCACCTACAGGGGTATTAAATAGACTTTTTAAGCTCATTGTAGGTTCGTGGATTCTTGTGTATAAGAGGATGTTCTTCAAGGCCATCATACACATCGCCTACGGATATTCCACAGGGTCCCCAACCAATTCTTGGCTGAGTCAAGACGTTAATTCTTAGAAATCAATTCTCAAGGTCGGGGGTATCATACAGATTGTCGTTGTCTATGCTAAAATGTGAGTCAAAGTTCTTGTATTGGCTAGATTGTAATAAAAAGATTATGCTTACAGTATGTGGATTCATAATACTACTGTCCTAAAGCACCAGGATGATGCAGTTTCCCTAAGAACCGGATTCGTTTCCCAAATACAGATAACCGTTTCCCAAATACAGATAGCGGTTTCACAACACAGGTAGCCGTTTCCCCACCATTTCATATAGGTAAAATTTTGCGATACGGCTGTTTCGGCGACCCCACTCCTCGACTCCCAAGATAACCGATCCTATCCGTACATTGCCGAGTGCTTACATCCATTCCTCCACTGCAATTTAGTTATAATTTAAATAAAAACAAATGCAGGTGTCTACATGTTGTCCGCCTTAGGTCTTGTGTGCGGTCGCACTCGACACTTTGTTGGCGCTTTGACCTTGAAAACCTTGACATGGGTAATGTGTATGTGACCAGCAGTGACCTTGGAAACCGTGTACTTGGACGCAGGTAATGTGTACGATGACCTTAAAGAATAGGTAGGCAATGTGATGACCTTTGACCTTGAAAACGATTTACTTAGACGTAGGAAATATGATGACCTTGAGGAATGTACTTCGATGCAGGCAATGTATACGATGACCTTGGCCATTGACCTCGATGTGGATAATCTAGTAACTTTTCTAGTGACTTCAAATCTAGTTACTTTTCTAGTGACTTTTCAAATATAGTAACTTCAATGACTTTGACCTTGAGGAATATACTTCGATGGAGGTAATGTGTACGATGACCTTGACCTTGAAAAACCATTGACCTTGATGTGGACAATCTGTACAGGAAAGTATTATTATTATTATAGAAAGTGGGTTAGAAGTGGGGTAGCATATCTACTTAGGGTAATGTGTACATAAATACTATATCTTAGTGTAAATTTGACAGTTAAAAATTTTAAGATGGCGGCTAGGCGCCATTTTGAATTAAAGGTTTAAATGGAAAAAGGGGCTTGCTATACCTCATTTTGAACCTCTAAATGGGTACTTTATAACCCTAGAATTTTAAATCAATGTTCTTTACAAAATACAAAATGCTAATTAATGCTATGAAACAAAAAAATTTACACATTCAACTCAAAAGATGCTGGAAATGACGATCTTCTACTTCTTAACACATGAAAACCTGACTAAAGTTTCTTGTCGAACATTTTCAAATTCACTATCGTCAACAATTCGAGAAACGTTTGTTATCCTCTGGCGTAGATCTAAAATTGAAGCAGGTTCCGTTTCAAACACCTTTTGTTTTAAATGGCGCCACAGAAAAAATTCCAAAGAGGTCAAAAAGGTGACCCTGCAGGCCGTTTCGTGGGACCCCGACGACCAATCCAACGACCACGGAAATTAGTGTCTAAATAATTAACGTACGTTTCAAAAATAATGCGGAGGTGCTCCATCCTGTTGGAATATAATTTCCATATCGAACTCATTTGGATTCTCCTCTATAATTTTGGTGATAAGGGGATCAATAGTATTTTCAACATATCTAGTTTCAATTCTTCAGTTAACCTTTGCTCAATAAATAGAAGTCCAGCAATACGGTTTCCCAATATGCTTGCCCAAACATTAGTTTTCTGTGAACACTGGGCGTGGGTGTCCCGAAGTAAATGAAGGTTGTTTTACTCCAGTACCGACAATTTTGTCTATGGACAGTACTATTTGAAAAATACAAGGAGGGGCGGCATTAAAGAAAAGCATGTGCACGAATATTGTTTCTAGGTTACCAAATTGTTGTCAAATTGTTTTTGTCATTTGACTATAGTACAAAAAAGAAGAAATTGCAGGAGGTCAGCCGTTTTGTACCACTCATGTACGAAACAGCTTAAACTGCAACCATTCATACACGTAGATACAAAAGAAACATATGCAGAAATTGTACATTTTACACTAGATAACTTCTTTAATAAAACATTGAAGCTGCCTCATTCCAACTGCAGGCCGCTCATATTAGAAAAATATTGTAAAATAATAATGTTATCTCAATCATTGTGAAAATGTCGTTTCTGGCGTGATAAAAGCTATAGTGTATCAGTAATTGGTTACCAGAAAATTAAAATGTACATTCAACTCACGTATTGTAACTTAAATATAATTAAAAATAACTGTTCCACTCGACAGAACGCGTAGATTAAAAAGTTTTATCAAGTCATGTCTAAATTGTCAGATACAATAAAATTGTTAAGAAAATAATTTATGTAATAAGTAAAACTGTTTACAGAACAAATCAGTGTATATCTAGTAATAATACATTACGAGGGTAAGCAGCTGTTCCATTCATTCCATGCAAGGGTGAAGGGAAACCGTTATTGCAAGGCATTAAAGCGGTTTTAATAATCCCACGGTGCGTTTTTTATACAACTGGAAGGAAAACCAAAAAATAAAAAATAAGTAAATAAAACTAATTTCAATAAGGTACTCGTAATTTCTTATACAAGCATATTTAACCACAATATAATCAAGTAACAGTAGATACCCCTATTTATTTTTATGAATAAGTCAAAAGTGTAGAGCAATTTTGTACGGAAGCGACAATACGTGACGATTATGGATTGACATGACACCACTTAAAAATATACTTAAACTTTTTAACATAGTAGAAGTGGTTAGGCATGTGTTGTTTATGTATGTGTGGTTAAAAGTGATACAGAAATAAACGTATGCATTTGTATAAATTCGAGTGAATTTGTATAGGGTAAAGTGGGGTGAGATGGCCACGTTTTGAAACATGGTTAGTAGTATTCTTCTACGAAAGGATAAAATACTATTCTTTTACTGCGCAGTTGTTTAGTGACTCTCCTAATGTTTTAATGCAAAAGAACTGCTAAATAACACAATTAATACACAATTGCAATTGGCCATCTATCCGATAATAAGTGGGTGAGTTGACCATAGGTAGACGGGATAGATGGCCATAGTATAAAAATGAAAATAATTTGCACAAAACTTGAAATATGTTGTAAAATATCCAAAATGAAGTTATAATGGTAAAATACTCAAAATTAAAATATGTTATGATAAACTACACAGAATTAAAAAATATGTAAAATACTCGAAATTTAAATCTTTATTTGTTGACTTTTTTTATTTAAGGCATTTTGACCACATATCTGGCAAACATTCTGAAAAGAAGAGCAGTTTTCATGTAACCACCTGTTGGGTACTATGCACTGTATTCAGTCTTCTTTTTTCTGTGTGTCCTTGTAACTTTCTCCACATCCTACACATTCTGCATCATCCTCTTCTCCTCTTCATATTGTATATTAATGTTATTCTCATCTTTAGAATTTGATGAAGGTTCGCCGGAATATTTTCAGTTTGGTTACAAGCAGGTATTTCTTGTGAGCTTGGTCTTCGTAAACGAGCTGCAGCCGCCTTCATCTGAAATTGAAAAGGCATGATTAAGTATTTTATCAGGATTTAGGGGAAATATTCATGTGCTTTTCCTCAACTTTGCGCTAGAAGTTCACCATACTGTTCCCTGTTTAGTTGTCTTTCCAAATGGTTTCGTATCCACTGCCTACAAGCTTTATAATAATAGGTTTTTAAAAACTTAAAAAAGCTCTATCTACGTAAATAGTGCGTAGCGCAGGCACAACAAAATTATATCATTTGCCTCTGCCTTATCTAGAAGGTTAATGAAGGATCAGTGCGAAGCATGTTCATCTAGTATTAATAGCGTTTTTCCGTCTCCTTTTTGTGGAAGAATCACTTAATTCAGCTTTTTTATTTTGACTTTAAAAATGAAATATGGCGCTAGAAAAATACCTCGGCATAGCAGCAAGCGATGTAACATATGGTTTCGCCCTTTTCACCTGATGTTATCGTGGCAACATCTTCGGATCCTTTTTCGGCCACGACGAGATCAGTTCTATTATTGAGCTGCAAGCCCGTCTCATCGACATTAGATATAAAGCTTGGTTTGCCAAATAGTTCATTTTCTTCTAGAGTAGAGAGAAATAATTTGCTACTTCTTCACGGTGCATTCCTTGTCCTCGTCCAATTGATAACTCATTCAGATTTTCGGATGGATAGGTCATTGTTTCGTCTTAAATAGGATATGAATCAATCGATACCAGCTTCTTTGTTGTCTTTGTTAAATGTGTGCTTTAATCTAAGGCTTTCGGCAAAAGCAACTTTACGAATATATTGCGCTGTCATTGGAAAGCCGGATCTTTGTGCTTTTTTAATATGAAGAACTAACTTTCTTTTATTGGCCTCTATAAGGATGCTTCATTTACAGAAGAACCAGCCCTAATAGCTTAAATTGCGAGCTGCGGATTTTCTTCAGTGACTGAAATCCTTCCTTTTATATTCTGTTAGTATTTTCTGTAACATAAAATAATCATACATGTGGCCAATTATCCCATCAATTCATTGGAGGGATGGCCAACCAGGAACACAGGTCATGCAACGTTTATTCGTGGTCGTTAGAGGTTATAATACGTAAAACACCTCTGTACTTACATAATACGATCACATTTATCTCGTAAGATACATTCACTACTAGAAGTGATTATTTATAGTCATGTGGCCAATTATCCCATCAATTCAGTTGTTAATCGTTTTATTAACAAATAGTTGCAGGACGTGATGGCCAACCAGCGAACTGTTTCACAAATACTGAATCCAGTTGCTTGATATTCAAGGACGACTAGTTGGGCATTTATCCCAGTTGGCCAACTCACCTCACTTCACCCTAAATTCGTATAAATTCGACATAAATTCATATAAATTTGTATAAAGTCGTATAGATTTTGCTTAACCTCATGAAGTTCGATTATTTATAGTCATAAAAGTTCCTGATAATTGGTATAATATTTAGTTTTAATTCGTTTTATTAAATAATATACAAACAAGGCCGTTTATCAATTTTGAGTTTTCGACTTCTTTTTAGCAAGACCAAATGAGCAGAATCCAAACGAAACTTATCAGATTATTCAAGTGCTATTTCGTACTAAGTTTGTACCATTATCAAACATGTTGGCCAACTCACTGCACGTTTTCACCCTAAACCTGTCGGCTATGCCACATTAAGACAACTAGCAGGACCACATATAAAAATTTGATATAAAGAAAATCGTATAGATTTTGCAATAGAAAGAACTGAATTCGTGTATCATAAGAATTCCTATAATTGGTAAATATTTCCATATAAATTCCGTGATAAATACCATTGATTACAAACAAGGCTGTTTAGGCTCAATTTTGAGTAAACGACTTCTTTCCTATCAGCTAGAATCAATCGCTACTTGCAAATGAGACACGGTATAATATGTACCGACAAATATCAGAGTTATTTAGTGCTATTTTGTACTATCGTACCATTAAGAAAATGTTGTACCCATCGACCCTTTTTAGAGTAAACTACTTGTGGCTCGTATCAGCATTAATCACATAGCTAGCTTGGACCATGCATTACGCGGAATAATATGTATAGACAAAAGATAAAGTTTTAGATTTTGTACTCAGCAATAGAATACTATCCTCGACCCTCTTAGATTCAACAGTAAGACTTTTATTGAAATCTAAATATTTACCATTTTGACCGTGATATATCATTTCCGCATTGATTATCAGGATTCTACCTATTAGGTCTCAAGACGTAAATACGTCGGGTTTCCTATCAGCAGAATCAATCGCTACTTGCACATGCGACACGGTATAATATGTACCGACAAAATATAAAGTTTTAGATTTTGTACCCCTGCCGTTCCTTAGAAAACTACCCTCGACCCCTTAAGAGTAAACTACTTTTTCGTATCAGCAGAATCAATAGCTACTTGGACATGCAACGCGGAATAATATGTATAGACAAAATATAAAGTTTTAGATTTTGTACCCCCGCCGTTCCATCGAATACTATCCTCGACCCCTCTTAGACTCAAGAGTAAACTACTCTTTTTTATTGAAATCTGAATATTTACATTTTGACCGTATATATTATTTCGCGTTGTGTATGTATACAAGGATTCTACCTATAAAAAGAAGTACTTTACTCTTGACCGTAATAGCGGTCGGGGGTAGTTTCAAAGGAACGACAGAGGTACAAATGTGAAATTATATATATATATATATATATATATATATATATATATATATATATATATATATATATATATATATATACATGTACAGGGTGTCTCACGACGAACGACATCGATCGATTATGGAAAAAGTATAAATAGAAAAATCTGAAAATTTGGCTACTTACTAAAGTCGATGGGGGACATCCATCTAAAATATTCTCAAGATTACAGCACTTCTGGTTATACCGGAAGTGGATATTAGCTTGCTTATTTTAAATGGGACACCCTGTATGTTGTTACATTTTTTGGATTCTACTTCCAACTATTTTTTACTTTTTTACTTTATGTTTAATGTCATATACCTAGCTTTAGCCGTTTCTTGAGTTTTCAATAAAAAATGACAGGCGTGTCGCCCAACAAAGTTGCCTGTACTGTCCAAACGGCAAATTATTTTGCAGTGAAACTCTGATCAATAATGAATTGGGCACTCAAAAAAACAGAAAAAATACATTTTTTTAAATTGGAACCCATACTTTTTACATCGGATTTGGGTTTTAGCACCAGAAATAACTACGATTTTTAATTTAAATGTCTATCCCTAAATCTAACCCTTTTCAATTTATTGGAGAAAAAGCGTTTTCACTTGTCCATATTTGGTTGCGTTGTTCAACTTTTTATTTTTAATCTTAGCTGGTAATGCTGCTCGTTATCCAGAAAAAAAGAAGCCATCGCCGAAAGCCGTGAAGCGAATTGTTAAAATTTTAAAAACATCAGTTCCGTTAAAAGAAAAATTGTTAAAGCTAAACCTTTTTTAACAATGAAAATGTCGTTTACAATATGAACTTTACAAAAACTAGAAATAAAAAGAAATCATTTCATTAAATGTTCGAAATTGCGCCCTTGAACTTCGTGACACTTTACGCGCCTCCGGATCAGTTGCTAGTGGGTTGCCGCTCTTATTGAATTTGGACTCAAAGAGCGAAATGCGTTTTGTACTCTCTACGTACATTTTTCCTTCGTTGTTAAAGGAGTGTTCACCCTTAATGGCATCTCATACAAAAAATCTAAAAACGATATGTCTGGTGAACACGGTGGCCATTAAAAAGGTCCGTTAATATCTATCCACTGTTCCTCAAATGTATGCTGTAGGAAAGCATTCACAATATGGCCAGTGTGAGGCGGTGCACCATCATGTTGGTATAGCACTTGAGGTCTGTCGGCCAGAGGTAAATTATCCAGATACTCAGTTTCGAACTCATGTAGTATTGCTAAATATCGTTCACCTGTAGGAACATAGGACATTCATTTCTGAACATTTATATTTTGATAGAACTCACAGTTCAAATTTTAGTCATAGAAACGTATCATAACAATTTGATCGTTTCTTACTGTGCAATAAACATTAAAACTCCAGTTTTTTTTGTAAGTTTCGTTACCTAAGAGCATGAGGGTTTACGTCACTCCAATAGTGCGAATTATGTCGATTAAGCATGCCATTTTTCGCCATTTCGCTTCGTCTCTCCAAATTATCTTATTCAAAAATCGTTCGTTTCAGTAGTGATTAGTAAGTATACATTCACTAAAAGTACTCTTCTGGGAAAATCATCTTCTTTTAAATGTTGCACTAGGAAAAATGTGAAAGGATGAAACTTGTGCTTTTTCAGTATCCTATTAATTGAATTTTTTGATACTTCTGAGTCTATCGAAACCTGCCTTATTGACATCATTGAATTTGTTACAAAGTAACCCAAAATTGCAATTTCCACATTTTCATTGTTAAGAATACGTTTAGCTTTAACAATTTTTCTTTTAACGGAACCGGTATTTTTAAAATTTTCAACAATTTGCTTCACGCCTTCAGACACTACCCCCGACCCCTATTAGACTCAAGAGTATCGGCAGAATCCTTGCATACATACACGGTGCGAAATAATGTATACCGTCAAAATGTAAATATTCAGATTTCAATAAAATGAGTAGTTTACTCTTGAGCCTAATAGGGGTCGAGGGTAGTTTTGCAAGGAACTGCTGATAGGAAAGAGTAGTTTACTCTTGAGCCTAATATATCTAAAATCAATTGGGGGTTGTTTTTCACGGAATAAATGAATATATTTAATTTATTTTTATGGTACAAATTAGCACAAATTCAATTCTTTCTATTGCTGATCTTAATTTTCTTTTTATCATTTTTTTATTGTGGTCCTGCTAGCTAGTCTTAATATGGCTGTGGTAGTGCCACGAGTTTTTTAAAAACGGCATGGGGTACACAATTTTTATTAATGGTACAAATTAGTACAAAATAAGTACTAAATAATCTGATAGGTTTCGTTTGATTCTGCTCATTTGGTCTTGTTAGCTTAAAAGAGGTGTTTAATTTCTTATTATGGCAAGACCATATGTTTTCTTTATATCCTAGAAGAAATTTCTATTATTGTCTAAATATTTTGCAATTTGTATGAATTTGAAAGTAATAACGTAGTTTCAGTTTTTAACTTATTAGAAGTTATCAAACCTTAAAACATACGTTAAAAATACGAAATACGCTATAATCGCTTGTATCGAGATCCCGACTTTATTACGTATTTTAATTAACTTTCGAATATGATTAATTTTAGTTTGTATTTGTTTTTTAGAAAAAACTGCTTGTAGGTGAAGAGGGATAAAATAATCAAAGAGTTAGTTATAACGCATGCACATTATTCTATTACATGACATTATGACAACTTTAAAGGTAATCATATGCAATGAAGGATTGTTACAGTAAGGTAGCACTAATTCGTGGGCAATTAGTCTCTAGTGAATAGAAATAAAAAACATTAACGGTGTTCATACAATATTTCAATAGCAGATTTGTTAGACTGTACTTATTTGCCTGCTGAATTATTGATGCAGTTGAAGGTTTTGTACTTTTTTATATTAATGATTTGAATAATACCAACTAAAATTGTAATTTCAGTAGTAAGCTACCTTTATGTATTTAGTATTCCAATGAATTCGCTAATAAATCTTATTTTATTAGTACTATTCACAATACGGGTAATTTAAATAATTAAAGAAGCTTCTATTATCCTATAATTAAATAGGACACACCATCCTTTTGTAAGTTGTTGACGTGTATTGGTACTATCATATATAACAAAGTAGGAAGACTTTAATTAGTACATACAATAGATACAAGTTTTAATTATTGTTGATGGTATTCTAACTGTGACCATCTGTCCCGCCCAACGTGTTCTTTAGCATTTACCTTGTCGTTTTGGATTGGCTTATGAATAATGACGTCAGAACATATGTACTTTTCCACTTGATATACGGGTTTGATAATATATCCGAAATGGCCGGGCCTAATTTCATATGCTAAATTAACGGACTGGCTCCTTTACCTACTATTATGCAAGCGAGAGATTGAAAAGTGCTGTGTAAGAAAAACATATCAATGTAGCAAGCCGATTTAAAATTATTTATAATCTTTCGAGAGCCCCACTTGTTTGTCAAGTTCAGTTTCCTGTAATATGATATAGTGTGCTCATCCGTCTGTGGCGATCTTACCATTTTAATGTCGTGGAATTAGAAGACATCGAAATTAAGAAAAGGTAGGTATTTAAAATGTTTCAGTTAGTTTGATGCTCATCCACTTAGACTAAGTAGGAATGGAAAAAAATATTAAACAACCGTTGTATTTCATAATGAGAATGACACTACGTAATTATAAAAATTACGATGCTGGAAGTAATTTAATCCATAACAAAGTTTAACTTCCTGCTTTTGAATTCATAAATTTGAGTGTCCAGGTTAATTTTCAATAAATCCCAACAGGTTAATTAAAATATTATTCACATCCAAAGTGTTGCTACATAACTAATGAAGTTAAATGTTTTATTGTTAATCAATAATAAAAATTCAAATGTCTTGTATAATTACCTGTTTGAAGACTTGTAAGGATTTATATAAAAAACTGAAATTAGCATTTTGAACAACTTTGAACAGACAGTTGAGTTTGTTGTTGAAACGTTCATATTGAATAATAAAACCGCCCCAGCGCTTCCATAGGTATTTTAGTTAGTGTTCTCATGGCTTAACTTTCGTGTGTTTGTTTAAGCTACAATTACTGTCCAGACGTAGTAATTATTATACCTCCAATTAAAGTAATGGCTTCAATGTCATGAACTATTAAATTTTATCGAACGACTATCATTGAGTTTGCAATTTTTTTCTTGAGATATAATTTTTATTTGATAGAATACGTAATTAAATTACTTCAAGTCATTGTTAAAATTTTTAGTCAAACATTAATCTTACAATTTCGAAAGTACAATGTACCGTAACAAGTATAATAATATGCATCACATTTTCCCATAAATTATGTCTTATTTATTAAATATATTGTGTTGAATATGTAATTGGCCATTATGTGTTTCACAAAGTAAACTGCAAAGTGCAAAAATAGACGAGTTGCAATTACTTATGGTTTTCAAGAAAATTAAAGTTTTTATTTACTACTATATAATTATGTTCCATCATGTATGACTTCTTCTTCGATTCCAATATATATGGTTCTGAAAAAGAAACAAATCATATGTATAGAATATCGCTTTCTTGATAAAAATCGCTCGAACCCGTCAGATTAATTGTTTTAAATACATTTTTTCAAAAGAGAAAATATGTACGGCGACTCAAAATATGTTTTATATGAAACACCTTAGACATTCTTACACATGAGTATTCTTCAGTTAATCTAGACCTGTCCAACTCCTATTTTCCACGTGTCAGTTTTTATTTTTGCAAACAAAAACAGGTAAAAACTTTATTAGGTATGCAAACACCGAGGTATAAAAAATACTTATCCTGTACGTTGTGGAAAATTTTCACTAATTGTGTGTCAATTAACGAATGGTTTGGAAATTTTGTGTCTCGTACGATTCGTCGAATGTACTTGAGCATATCCCAAAACAGAAAAATATATAGTGTTGGTAAACGTATCACTTTTATATGCATACTCTTAATATTCTCTACACAGAAAATACATAAAAAAAAATAAAATTGAGCATATTTAGTCAACAAATCGGTTTTCTATACTTAAAGCTGTTTCATTTCTTTATCAGAACCTTGCATATAAAAAAACATTCTAAGAATTTATTAGATAAGGTACGTTTCAATAAATTTGTTTACCTACATTTTCACATTAAGAGATTCAACCAATTTCTAAAGTCACTTTAATCTCAAACTCGCTACTACTTGACCGAGCTAGTTGGATCTGTGGTAACACAGTCTGCTTAACATTTGGGGGTTGATCCCCGTTGTTTGAGGTTTTTTTAGGGGTTTTCTTCATACACATATAGCGACATGCTCATTGCGTATGCGCACATCATGTGTGGCTGTTTAGGTAGTACATTCCACCTCATAACCCTAACCCATCGTTGTGGCTGCGAGGCTGAAAAGCTCCAGTAGGCCCAGCCTACCCTGGGGGGAGGGAATGAAACACATTACTTTCCTTTTTCTTGACTCATTGCATACTGTAACCTCACAGAAGAATCGGTGATGTGTATCTGAACAATGCAGAATTTATTCAAAGCACTAACGGACATCCATGGAAAGTGTTTATCATGATTTTTCGATTTAAAAATAAATGGATAGAAAAATACGGTAGGTGTGATCAAAGATCAGTACACTTGTAACCACCTAAGTAAGACGCTATATTTTAACAGTATTTCGTACCAAAAGTGCCTGATTTCGGTATTCCAACGTGTTCCCATGGCAACTGTATAAAAATAATTTACGTCCTAGTACAAAAAGTAATTTGACCTTGATCACTCATCAGCACTGTGTTGACTGATGTTCATGGGGTGTCATTATTTCAATAACTACAATTTCAGAATTCTCACATTCTCATCACAAACAATGTTTGCAGCCATAAGCGATATAATTTCGCGTTTTATTTTCGTTTTAAACAAATATAGGGTAAAGTTATTGAAATGTTTTGAGCGATTATATTCTTTGAACGGAATTTAAGAAATCTTTCCATTGCCGGTGGCGCCATCTATCTTCACATTATTTCACCATCTGTAAAATTTAAAATTAACGAGGTAATATCCAATAAATATTAATTAAAAACTACTCAGTGTTTTTTATTTCAGTAAATAATAGTCATTTTCTATAAAATTAAATGTTTCAAACTGATAGTGACATGAACTGCACTCCGCCGGAGATTAAAGAGATAGCAAAACAGGCCACTTTAGATTTTCTCTCTGCAAAACCACGGGAGGTTTATGAAAATGCTTATATGTGCCTTACAACGTGGCGAAATAGTAAGAAAGAAAACTCTTTTTCGGAGAATGTAATCATTGTTTATCTCACCGATTTAGCTATGACCATAAAGCCATCAACTCTCTGGAGCCATTATTCAATGTTGAAATCGACATTAAATGTAAAGCATGGTATAGATATACGAAAATATTCCAAGCTGGTGCTATACCTAAAAAGTAAGTCCCATGTTATCAGCCTAAAAAATCAAAAACACTTATAAAGAAGTTCAAACATTTTTAAGTGAAGCTCCAGATTCCAAATACTTAATGACCAAGGTAAAATTAAAATTTTGTTCTCAAATTGATATATTTTAGGTTTGTCTGATTTTTGGCGTGGCAGGGGCATTACGTCGTGATGAATTGTCCATAATGAAACTGTCAGATATCTCTGATTTAGACACTGTTTTTATTAATAAAAGCGCCGGACACTAAAACCAAATAACCACGATCATTTACAGTTACTGGTGAACAGTACTTACAGTTATATAGGAAATATTTGTCATTACGTCCACTTGGTATTGATAACGAGCGGTTCTTTATTAAATATCAAAATGGGAAGTGCCACACACAAGTTGTTGGCATACATAAGCTGGCATCAACCGCTCAGGAAGTAGCCTCTTACCTAGGTTTGCCAGATTTAAAGGGCATTGCCTAAGAAGAACATCTGCTACACTGGTGATAAATGCAGGTATGTGTATTGAAACTGCATGGAGGGTGGCAATCAAATCAGATCCTGAATACAGATACTAAGGCACACAATCAACAGGATCTTAATCTGGAACCACAACCTTCCACCAGTAGTTCAGAATCCAATTTAGTTGCTACACTTCCTAACCATTCCGTCCAATTTAACAACTGTACAAATTGCACTGTAAACGTTACTTTCAATTTAAATAGCAATTAATTTTCATTTTCATACATTTTTTTAGTTTATATTTGTTCGTTTTATGTTTCTTAACTTTGTTCCACTTTAAATTAAATTTACTTTGTGTTCCTACTGCCTTAGATTATTTAATAGAAACGCGTTAACGATAAAAACTGAAAGGTTATAAACCTGAAAAGTAATTTCGTTTCGATAAGGGACTAGAAATAAGGGGTTCCCAAACAAACAGTGAACTGCAAATAAATCACTGAACATACAGGTAAAGATGGTTGGAGACAAAAGTTTGTTTTATTCGTACAAAAAATGCTGGAACAATACGTTTGAAGAGGTGTGATTTTCGTGGAAACAGTCGGTCGTGCTAGACATGCTACAAAGCATTAAGAGGAACTAACGATCGTGTTGGCTTTACTTACAAAAAACTAACAAGCATCAACTATTAGCGCAGGTGCTTTCAAAAAGAGTAGTAGCCAGCACTACACATGGGGAAGTCGTCATCTATAAAACGACTGGTAATGATACTTCGAGCTACAAAGCTTTAAGAAGTGCTAACGAGGCACTAAAATCCACGCAGGTTACGTGGTTAGTGCTTCCAGTAAGAATAGGAAGCCAACACTTCATAATGCCATTTTCTTGAAAACGACCGGTAGCACACTAACAGAGCTCTAACGACCCGCGCTGGTCGCATCGTTAGTGCTTTTATTAACCGTGCTAGTTTCACACTTGTGTATAATCAGATCTTTTTTTGTATAATAATACTAAAATTAGAATAAATATATATGAATGTCAAAATTTTAAACATCAAAGACAATTTAAAAATAAAAACAATCCGCATTAAATGCACAACTCTTAAACACGCCGACTTTACGTCGACAGTCCTAAGCCTGTGCAAAGTGTGAAGGAGAGTTAGTATATTTCACATTTGTATCTAAGTTTACAACAAATAATGTTACACAAAAAAAAACAGTCTTAATTGAATAATTATGGTTTGTGTAAGTGGCTTTATTTATTATAATATATTTATGTAACAAGTGCAAAAAGTGAGTGTTTATTGCATCCGACGTATGGTTGTCCTTTAGACCGAGTTGGACAACACGTCGAGTGCAATGAACATTTTTTGCACGAGTTGTATACAATATTTTTTCTATGTTCATACAAAAAGATTTTATTAGATAATAAAACATATTTTTTAATGTAATATCTAATATTTAATGGCTATCATTGTTAGCGAAAAGATCCTTCGTTTGACAGTACACTGACTTCTGGTTTGGTTGTGAAAAATATAGTAATCATTATATTTTCAATAACTTCTCTCATTTTAAGTTATAGAACTATTTTTGCACTAACAATTTTTTTTTCATTTATTTATACTGATAAACCAGAACAGCGTTTAATTAGTCGCTAAGAAACCTGCTTGTTACCCGTATTCGATTTCCGGTAAAAAAACTAAAATGTAGCGATAGAGTTCGCGTGAAACATACCTTCATATAGTTGATCATAACAAAACGTAATTTTTTTGTAAAAATTTAAAATGAAATGAAAAATTTGAATCCGTTAAATTTAAATATTATTAATGATCTATTGACTTAATTATGTTTCACCTAATTAAACAATATCACTTCAAAAAATGACATCAAAGGAGTAATTACCTAAAATCTTTTGCATTTGTACAAAAATGAAATTTAGTTCTCTTGTTAATCCATATTTTTCTAATATTTCTAGTTCTACATTAGTAGGCATGCGTAGCGTGCAATAAAATGTTTATTCCACTAGAACAGTAAACGATAACTTTTTACATTAAAAATCGTGCAAAACGTGTTTATTGAAATGAACGATGAAAAATTTATATTAACGCTCGATTTATTTGTTCAGTACAAGCAGTGTGTGCATAAATGCATGAATAATATTCTAGCGATATAATATACGTCCAAAAAGTGTCATTTTAATGAACATATTATTAGAATAAAATAATTTTGGTCACTGTAAGATGAAATAAGGGATTATCGTGGAGTTTTGTGGTTAACAGATTTTAACCAATTTTTGTGGGAATTACATTTTACTGTATCGCGTACTGTGATTATATTTTTTACAAGATGAAAGTTTACCAATTCGTATACCAATACCTTTTGACTAGGTGAAGTTGTTACTAACTATTTGATACTTTAACTCGCTTTTGGTATTGTTTTTATTAAAAAGTTCAGTTACTGTTTATTATTACTGACTATAAAATATATTAATTATAGTTAATAAATTATGAGAAATCGAGAAATGCACTTTTAAAGTTATCCTTTCTTTTTGTTCAGTTTTGATTGAATAAAATTTTATCAAAGAACTCATCGTAATTCTTCCAAGTAAGCAATTGTTGGTGATTCACCAGGTTTCTGTGAATTCAGCATTACCTGTTTATTCTGAGACAAGTAGTCCCTACAATTATGTCTTCGCATGCTGCTTGTATGGGAACTATAAAATGTTACTCAGATCGTGAGATCCGTGGTTTCGTAAATAGTTCGGCACCTTATTATATAGCAATTTCGTTTAGAGCCCATTTATTTAAACCATGTTATACCGCGTATAGTAGTAATCTTAATGTTTACATTCGCAGATGTTTTTAAATTAGCCGCCATGGTGATGGCTATAGCAAATGGTTGCCACGCCTACACTCAATATGATTCAGCCCTAGTTAGTGAAATTACGAATTTACAGATTTTAGCTCTTGTATGGAAACTATTATTTCCCTTAATAAGGTGTATTGTAATAAAACTAAATGCTTTGCTATCATTGCACTAACGTATCAATTAGGTTTAGATTTGTAAAACTAAGATAATGTTCATAACATTAATAATTATTTGACGAACACCTATGTTAATAATAATAATAATTAATACAGCTATTAATTATTAGTGTTTTCGCGTTCATAATAGATATAAGAAAAATAATTTCTATGTTAACAACATATTCGTACGTATTCGATTTCAACAAATCAATGTAATCAGACAGATACAATCACGTATGTGACTGATACGGAAAATAATGTGTTTTAACTATTATAATGAATCATGAATTATTAAAAAGCTTCCATGAAAATAGTTATTTATGTATTAAGGGCATAATAGGTTTTTATGGCACAAGGTGCTATTTGGAGGCTGAGCGCGCTAACGCGAGGGCTAGAAAAGTACCGTGGGACCATACAAACCAGTTATGCCCTCAATGCACACAAAATTTCATGCACGATTGATATATCGAATATTTAAAATGAATTATAATGTTAACTGTTTTCAAAGGAAATACAGTTCTCATTTATGTTAGTAGGTATTAGTGCGCTACCATCGAAACGAGTACAAAAGCAGGTATGCAAAATTGATAATTCATTTCATTCGTTTTGGTTCAGTTAGTTCTAAATAAAATATTTTCATAAATAAGATGAATAAAATTGTGGAATTGTACCACCTAGCATAAACATGACTAACTGTAATAATTGCATTGTAAATATTTTACTGTTTTCAAATTTTAACCTTTCATTAGCGTCCGCTGGGTCATAATGACTTCTGCGGGCTATAAAGAGGCGGTTACATTAACGAAATTTGGTTATAATTATCATTTTATAATGTGATCATGCATAAAGGTTATTAGTGCGTCATTTTGTATTTAACAAACGAAAGTCATATTATGTTATTTTAGCGTCTGATGATAATATATATTTTTTAAATTTACTTTATTCTTATATCAATTATACTAAATTTGTTAGAATAGATTAATATCAATAAAAAATGGAATGGAATGGAAAGTAATGTATTTATTTTTTGTTGTAGTAAGAAATGGATATTCGTGTGTTCCGGTCGCTTTAGCCGAAGGACTCGACATCAAATTGAATGCTTCCGTAAAGAAAGTAGAATACAGTCATACAGGAGTAGAAGTTACTGTTTACAATCCACGAAATCCTGCTTCAACTAATACATATCATGGTGAGTAATTTAAGCAAATATTAACCCAGATATGCCCATGCAAACTAGGAAAATAGTTTTTCTAGAATTTTTGTAATAAATATCTATTTGCGATATAGGTAAGTAAAACACTCTTTTTAAAAAAAAAAAACGTTTATTGCAAAAATTACAAAAAATTAGGCGTCCTTAATGCAGGACGTTGGGCATTTAAGTAGCATAAAGATTATTCATTTATAAATTGTTAGGCAGTGTATGTGACAAAACAATTCACATGCAAGCCTTTATCACATTTGTTACATCTCGTGGTGGTTTTTAAGTGACAGAAGGCACATCTTGTGTGTTTTTCTTGTGGCATCCCAAGATGATCAAAGCGATCGAACCGAGTGCCTACACCTTCGGTACGTGAGAGATATCCTTTTACGTATGATTCTTCTTCTGAATTTTAATTGGTCCAACTTACCCTCATTTTTCTTGTGTAGTTGCCAGGCGTTCTGCGCCGCCATATCTACACAATGGGCTATTAGTGGAAAATATCACTTTTTACCTCGTACGGGCACTCTGTAGAGACTGACATTCTGATCGCTCCTGTCTACACCGCCCATGTTGGCATTATATACATTTATGAAATGTGGCTGCGTTACCTAGAATACAAAAAGTTATCAAAACTAATACGATAACTATTGGTTTTACTTATTTGTACACTTTTTTCTCGTTTTGGGAAAATCTCTTGACAGAGTGAAGAGGGTTTACCCTTGTTGCATTCGAACACAAAGTTATAATGTTGTTGTCGTGCCACTTTACAACGATTATGTTTTTGGTAACAAGTGTTTTGTTGTCGTAACTTTCTCGTGGTTGCTTTTTCATCTCTTTGCAGCCTCTTAGAAAATTATTGGGAATTAGGGTTTTTTCCGTATTGTTCCGGTTCCTTTCAAATTTTTATCAGAAAGGAATTCCAGTGAAGGTATCGTTCAAAAATAATTGTCAAAGCATAAGTGAAGTTGTTTGTCAGGCCACTTATTTTTCAAAATGTCTAAGTATTCTAGAACAACGGAAGGTCCTATTCCAAGTTCAGTGTATTGAGTGCTTATATAGGCAGAAGCTCCCTGATATGGCTGAAACCATTTGATGTAGTCCAATCTTGTTGCACCAACCCACAAGTTATAACCATATCGAATGGGTTTGCCATGAATAAATTATTTGCAACCAATGCACCCAAAATAAGACGCCATAGCCTCGTCAACGGAATGCATTTCTTCACAGATACTATATTCCATAAAATTTTTATTGAGATACTCGAATAGTGGTCTAACTTTCGCAAATTTGGCTGTCGAGGTGGCTAGCGTAGTATTGTCAGCAACATGGAAATGAGAAAGAATGAATTCAAATTTATATCTTGAACTTACGCCTTCTCGGTAGCTGAACAAATCCACTTAGTAACAAAACATTGATAAATGCTTTTAGTTCACACTTCTGTATCAGAGTGACATTATTCCTTTGTTGAATATAATGGCTAGATTCTGTTATAATCAACTCCAAAAGTTCATGGTCAAAAAATAATGAAAACAAATGTAAAGGATTTTTTTTGTTCAAGATTTTGGTTGTTTTCAAATTCAAAATTTGTTTCGTCTAATGCTAAATCTCCTTCTTCCCGATTCAAGCGCCGTCTTTTCAGCTTGGGCCGACTTTTATTGAGGTTTGGAGTAATTGTTTTCGCAAGTGTTTGTAGAGGTATTTCATCTTCTGAGGAAAAGCCATCGTCATTGACAGTGGACAAGCGTAAATCTATTTCTGCTGGAGCACGAAGTTGAGCTCCAGGCAAATTATTTATATTTACTACGTCTTCATCTCCTGAATCCTCGTCAGTGTTGTTACCTGAAGTACTTTCTGGAGGGGAAATGGTTATGGATTCAACATTTCTAATTAGTTCTTCGTCATTTTCTACCATTTCAAGTGCTTCATGCAAAGAAAATTTTCTGAAAGAAATTTAACTATTTATTATGTCCAGCGTCCTACATACAGGACAGACGAGAGCAGATATCAAAAATATGTTGAACAATTGTCTAATCAAATTCTGTATGTAATCTTTGATATTTTGTGCTTATTGTAGAAAAATAAAATAATAAAACATTGATGTGCAAAAAAAAAAAAAACAATTACTTTGCAAAGCGTATCCCGTATTCGGCCATTCTTAAAAATACCTAAAATTAAAACTGCACAACTTTGAGTCAGTAACTTTCCGACATTGTTCAATGCGCCCAATTACTCCTCCCAATTCGCAATAACTGATTTTATGCGGCAGCGTTCTTCTATTATGCAGATTTATGCAGGTTTCAACTTGAATATGGCTGTCCTGCATATAGGATGTTGGGCATATCTGGGTTAACTAATATAACCTTATCTTTATGAAAAATTGTAAACTAAAAACAGTTTTTCGGACACTCAATGGAAATGGACCATATTTCCTTTACAAATCGTAAAGAAAAGTATCTCTATTCTTTACAGCAACCATTTCTTTATAACGAATTATTAATTATTTATTGGAATAAATATTAACGTTAGAAAAACTTATGCTTGTACAATGTTTTAACTGTAAATCATTACATGATAGTGACGATTTTGATAAAATCTGATGAACTCCATTTGACGTACAAAATGATGAATCGCTACATGCAGGAGCCAACTGTAATTCAGTACGTTCTAGGACAATATCTGATGAATTCTGGCATCCGCTGTTTGACGGTGATGGCTGATTAAAATCATTTTCGAAGTCGCCATTTTATTATTAATGCTTTCTTCTATATATTCATCATCCATGATTTTTGAGCCTCCTGATATACGCTCCACCCTTAGCAAGAAAAGTATTTACTACAAGCAAATGGGTAAACGACGATCGTTTTAAGTGGCTATTTATAACCGAAGTGATAATATCCAATTTGGTACCTACGTACTAGACCAAAAAATTTCACAATGTTCTACTTATTTTAGGAAATACTGTGAAACAACTTGTAGCAGTATCCAGCCAGTTGGAGAAAAAATATTTTTTCGAAAGTAGTGATTTATTTAGTTACTTAGATAAGTAGAAATGAGATTAAGATATTTTTAAATTCTTCATACCGTGTTGAAAACATCTAAAAAGAAAATGCTACATTGTGACTACTTAAATTCTTGATATGGCTATCTCTAGTGTTGTAATAGGTGGGTAATATAGAATGTAATAAAAATAGTGACACGTCTGTTAACTGCCCAAAGTTTATTATCTGTGCTCTTAAAAGAAATTTATAGACCGTTACAAATATTATAAATCACACGCCATGTTTGCGGATATCAATTTAAGGATTTTTATAGTTAAATTTCTTATTTCTCCTCGTATAAAAATTACAATCAGCTATTTTCGGCGTATGATTCCATTTTGAAATAGTTCAATTGACGTATGTCTTCTCGACTGAAAATTAGGTCCCATATTTGTATTTTTTGTATTCTGGCCGCGGCCGGTGTTCTGAGAAGAATGCTGTACGATGTAGCCGTTTTAAAATGCCTTACCTGCGCTGAAAACCCTTAATGTATACAAACGTTTATGCGAGTAATAGAGAAATGCTTGTAATGTAAAGACGTGTTTTGTAATGATAATTAATACCTCCCTGTTGTTTATGGACGTCTTTATCTATCTAGAGAAAGTCATTAGAGTAATTACGAAATCAGCAGTAGTTATATTTTGGAAAGAACAATAACAATTGTGTGAACATATTTTATCTAAATGCAAATCTATATAAATCAAGTAACTGTTTTGTAACTGTGGTCTCATATTAGTTGAGTTGTTTGGTCTATTTCTAAAGTTTTTGTTTGTGTACCACGACGTTTCGGAAGCAGACGCTGCTTTCGTCATCATGCTTAGTCTTGAGAAAGATAAATTTCGCATTTGAATCGAATTCATCTGCTTCTGATTTTTTCCCAAGTACCTTGATTACTCTACGATTCGAACTTGGTACCCTTCGCTTATTAGTCTGACTCCTTAACTGATGAACCCTGAGATATATATATATATACATATATATATATATATATATATATATATATATAATTTAAGCGTCCAGAAGTAGTATTATGTAATATAGGCATTATTCGGAACTTAACTTGCGGTTATTAACGTGAAAATACAACTTTCAACGTTTCGGAGACATATTTTATATATATATATATATATATATATATATATATATATATATATATATATATATATATATATATAGTTAGTTTATTGCGCACGTTGCGTAGTCACATATTCCGCGGGTATATTGCGGCTAAGCCCTTGGCGCAATTTGGGAATCCATATGGGTTTCATTTCTACACTAACTAGTTGTTTTCTCGTCCTTTGCTACTATTTGTATGTTGTCCCATTGGATCCGGTGGTCTTCGTTTAAGACATGTTCAGTGATTCTTCATCTTTCTGTTTCGCCTTTGCGGTTATTATTCTAGTGTTCCTCAGTTCTATTTTTGAGTGGTTTACTGCTCTTTCCCATGTATGAAAATTCTTGTAATTCTGGAATTTACTATGTGGTTTGGTTTTGATTAATATTACCCTAAGCGTTCTCGTGGATTTGAAGGCAGTGCATATCTTGTATTTTCTGCCTACCCTTCGTATTTTGTCCGAAGTACTTGGTATATATGGTACTACGACCGTGTATTTTAGTTCTTCTTTTTAGGTTACCGTTTCCATATTTCAGGTCCTCTTGTTTTGGTTTTTTCAAAAACTTCAGTTTAAATTTCTAGCAGCATTTGTACTTATGACATTTTATGGGTTAGGTATTTAATTTGTTGTTCTTCACTTATAATTATGTTTATAATAATACAATATTTGCTTTGTAAGTATAATTCAATATATACATATACAGGGTGTCCGGAAATTTGTACACTAGCTTGCCTCGGGTTTTCTGCTAGTGCTATGTATGTGGCTTCTCTGAGTTTTCCTCGAGTTGTATTCTCGTCCTTTGCCATAACTTGTATGTTATCCCATTGAATTCGGCGGTATTAGTTCCAGACATGTTCGGCGATTCTTCATCTTTCCGTTTCGCCTTTGAGGTTGTTATTCTAGTGTTCCTGAGTGGTTTTTGAGTGGTTTATGATCTTTCCCATGTATAACAATTCTTTGAATGCTGGAATTAATTGTGTGCTTGGTTTTGGCTCGTATTCCCCTGAACGTTCTCGTGGATTTGAAGGCAGTGCGTATCTTGTATTTGCTGCCTATCCTTCCTATTTTGTCCTAAGTACCTGGTACTACGGCTGTGTATTTTAGTTCTTTTTAGGTTACCTTTTCTCTATTTCGATTGGGTGTTAGAGCGGGCTAGCCATTTTTCTTGTCTCTCAGTGGCATCTTTTGAGGTCCTCTTTTTCGAACATATTATATCATAATGTAATTTAAACTAAAGTTTTAAAAACTTAGTAAATATATATATATATATATATATATATAATATATATATATATATATATATATATATATATATATATATATATATATATATATATATATATTTTACTAAGTTTTTTTAAACTTTAGTTTAAATTTTTAGCAGGGTTTATACTTAGCACATTCTGTGGGTTAGGTGTTTAATTTGTTGTTCTTCGCTTATAATTATGTTTATTATATGCGTATACGGCTAAACGTTGACAATAATACAATATTTATTTGTAGGTATAGTTTAATATATACATATACAGGGTATCCGGAAATTATGTACAAAAACTTTGGGGGCTTATTTGCAACGGAAGTTACTATTGTTACAAACTTTCAGGTTCATGGTAAGATTCGATGCTTCTTTGTTTCCAGTTTTCCAGGTATTACGCTTGGACTTACCTTTTCTACTATTGTTCTTACCGGGCTAGCTCAGGGTAATTGGGTTAATTTGAGAAAGTTTTAGAAAAACTCCTTTTACCAAGTTTAAATTTATAATCATAATTCTTAATCATCAATTAATTTAGAAAAATAAATTAATATGTGAGTGTAAAATTATCAGTTATTTGATACCACAGCAGAGGCTACTCACGTTCAAATAGGATGGCTTTAAAACAAATTACGTATTTTGACTCTTCTTGCACTTCGTTATAAATTTGGCAAGAAATTCAAACTTTCAGTGTGAATTCTATACGTTTATTACATTTACTTCCGAATTAAACAAAAGTTTTATAGTTAATCAGTAAACAGAAACTTAAACCCCCAACTAAACATAAAAACTTTACCGGCCACTTTGTTATCTCTAGCAAAATATGAAACAAAAACACAGTACCTGTTGCTGTTCATGAGGGCTAAATACACTGCAGGTTCATGCACCAAGTCAGCGAGCTCCTGTCGACGATGTTAACAGCGTTCGGGTCCTCAGTCGAATTAACGCAGTTTTTCTTCACAACTAGATATGAAATTCACATATAAACTCCCAACAACGTTATGCAAAGCATCTGATTAACAATACATGAGGAATTGCCTTTTTTCTTTTACAACCACATTAGCGGTTAACAACTAGAGCGGTGTTATAACGACGAAAGCAACTTGATATAAACGACAAAAGCAAAATTAATGTTTATTCTCAATATTGTTATTGAGGTGTAACGCCTCTTTCTTTACAATAATTAAATTTAAAAGGGTTCAATTTAATTTACCTCGGTCTAGCTCAAATGGGGTCTTGTCTTAATAAGACGGGGGTGCTTCGTATTGTGGCGCTCAACACTGTACTCTTTGAATAATACAACAAAACTATTTTAAACGTATATTACCTATTGTTTTATAAATCTAAGATAACCTAACCTACAGGAAATAACATTAATATAATGAAAAATTACAATAGTAAAATAAATCTGATTGGGTGTTCCTCGGGATGTCCTGGTTAGCAGCGCCCGTTTGGCTGGTCCCCCGTGAACGGTAGTGGTTCTCACTGGATCCTGAGCCGTTTCTGTGGAAATATAAATTATTGTGGTTCAATGGTTGGTGTGTTATGACCCAAAAATCCTACTAATGACAATTTAATTTTGTCTGTTACGACTGCTCAGGCCTGCCCTGTACACGGTAGCCGGGGTTTTGTTCAGGTGGCGCTATGTAAAATTCTATATTTTAGATAAGCTGGGACAATGAACGCGTTGGTGTCTTTAAGCAGGTCAACGAAAAAATCAATAATTTAAAGTAACCTTGGCGCGCATGACTATTCTTATACGTGATTTGACTTTCACACTGGCTGGATGAGCTCAGTACTGGGAATGCTTTATACAGCACAGGTTACTATTTACATGTGTTAAATGCAAATTGTACTTACGCGTTTAATTATTTAACCTAACTAAACAAGCTAGTCTCAGGATTTTCTAATTAATGGAGAACGTATTTACAGTAATCAAATGAATATCTAACATTTAATTATGCCCGAAAATAAATGCATTAATTCCTTATTATTAGGCAAAACGTCTATTTTTGTTAAACGCGTATCCTTTTCGTATTAGTGAAACTTACTCTAACTAACAAATACAGGGAAGACGGAGTTTATCACGATCTTTTACGTTAATAATTATTAAAGATTGCTTCTTTATTAATTGTTATAAACTAATTAATCGGAGTCGAGTTTACACGACCTTTTAGGACTGCACGTAATAAATTGAACAATTCTGAGAATTGTTTCCGACGGAATGCAGGTGTTTCAAGTGATTTGAATGCGATTGCGAGACGCAGGAGTACGTTTACTGTAATTTATCACATAGACGCACCACGGGTTCGTCTTTATATCTGGAGGATCACGCGGGTGATCTCTACGAATGCGACTTCTGGTATTGAGATTACCTCTAGGTCAAGGCGTCGCTTGTTTGTATTGCTATTCTCCTCAGGATCAGGTCGGTGTATTGTATGTGTAATATCTGGTTAATGTTTTAATTGCTAAGATTCTGGGTCCAAGCCCGTCGACTGCTATACAAGGGTTCTACATGGGGGAGCGTTAGAATTTGAGCGAATACCCTTCTTTACGCTGGAATAAATGGAAGATGCCTTCTGGGCGTTAGCCGGAAGTAGCAACGTCCTGGTTTGTGTGTATGTGTGTCGAAGGCAACTTCAGTCTTTACAGCCTGTCGTCTACTTCTAGTGTGTGTACTGGTTGCAGAAGGTAACTTCAGTCTTTACAGCCTGTCGTCTACTTCTAGTGTGTGTACTGGTTGCAGAAGGTAACTTCAGTCTTTACAGCCTGTCGTCTACTTCTAGTGTGTGTACTGGTTGCAGAAGGTAACTATATACCCGGCGTATACTTCTAGTGTGTGTGTGTACTGGAACGGTTAGATCACTTCAGGCTCTGCAGTCCGTCATTTCTCTAGGTGTCTGGTGTAATGTTTTAGAAACGTGGTGCAATAAAACTTACGTGCTGTTAACCTTAGCGTAACTCAACCAACAGTTTGATTGTACAAAGCTAATTGACTGGTGACGGCGGCGAAGTAACGCGACTAGAAATGCACGATGATTCAGGATAAATGGATGCGGTAATCGGCAGGTCGGCGACGTATACAACGATACTAACTACGGCAGGCGCGCGGTGTGGGTCTCGGTTCTGGCTGCTGAAGACGCGAGCGTATCAGGATAGCGGAGTCGCGAAGTAACAAGTAGCGGCAGGTGATCGCGAAGCAAGTAACAGAAAAGTAGTCGCGAAGCAAAGCAACGGGAAGGTTTTTTCTTCCGCAGCGCCGCGGTTTTTATAACTGATTCGCGGTGGGTGGATCCGGCTTCTATGCAGGGGTCCTCTGGCTGTGATTGGCTAAGGGTTCTCGGACGTAATAGCATTTTATGCTTTTTAACATCTACGTCGGAGGGGATAGAAATTAATTATTTATGGTGCAATATCGCGCAATCTTTTGTAATGGGTTTTATTTCCCGCTTTATTAAACAAGTTTGGTCCGGAGTCGCATGGGACCTTTCTTTACAGGTATTTAACCTGGAATGACTTATTATTGCATACATTCTTTCAACTCACGGTCAAATATAAATGCTTATCATACAAAATGTGCTAGTGTCTATAGATAACGTCCAACTTGCAATTTAATTCCCTTCATATGTTTCACAAAGTCACTTCCTTTAGTTTAAAATAAACCTACACAACCTCGACAACAATATTTCAACTTCTATTACTTTTTATTTTAATGACAGTAAAAAATAATTTTTTTTTCTTGATTTGAAATAAATAACGGAGTAATTCTTTGAAATGTGTAATACTCATTTTTAATATTTTATTACGTTATTGTACCAAATTTGATGCAAATATTTCAATTCCAAAGGGCCTGCACTTAACCTATATATTATGATACATATGTTTTTTATTTGAACATTTTTTTTAATTTTCTTTGCATTCATTTAAAGAGAAACAAATATTCTTTAAACAAAATTCCCTTGTTGCCTGACAATAAATTCAACCGTTTTCGAAAAAAAGATCTTCAAAAGCTCCATAAAGAAAGGCGTGATAAATTTATTATTACATTTACAAAGCGTGTTATGGATAAAACATAAGAATTACTTAAAAAGTAACAATTGTTTAATTCACAACTGTCAACAACAGTAACAGTGTGTTGATTTTTAAGACAAAATGAATAATAATAATTATTCTAATGGTGAACTACGTGACCAGCAGTTTTATTATCGATTAGCAGGCGGTAATACACTTAGATCAATGCGTTTGTACAGCGAGGCATTTTCGAATAGAAGGACACCACAATCGTGGATGTTTAGTACTGTTCATCAGAGACTTGGGGACTATGGCTCCTTTAAAAGTTCACGTTTTGACTAAGGACGTCCACGAAGAACTCGACCTCCAGAAACAGAAGTGCGTATTCTGAATTGTATCGAGAACAATTGCTAGTCAGGAAGGTATTCCAAAAAGCTCACTACATGAAGTTTTACGAGAGCAACAGCTTTATCCTTATCACTATCAAAACATGTAAGCTCTTACTCCCGAAGACTCTGGCTCGTTTGAACCTATGAAGTACGATTATAAATCTCCATAATACCAATTAAAATTTTACTTCATGTATTATTTTCACTGATGAAGCTGGGTTTGGGCATGATGGATTAATTAATATTCATAACGCATTACTGGTATGAAGAAAATCTTCATTTAGTGATCGAACTTGATTTCCAAAATAAATTCTCTGTGAATGTATGAGTTCGCAATGTAGGTGACCGTTTAATTGGGCCGCATTTTTTCCACCAGACATAATGGTAGCGTTTACTTAGATTTTTAAGAAACCAGAAATATTTGGTTTTTGTAAGACACATTACGATCAACGGATAAGTAAAGATGGCTATTTTGATGTCGCAATATTCCAAATTGGAAAAAGTCGCAAAAATGTGATGGTAGCACTTGGAAAAAGATAATATTACATACCGAAAAAATAATACCCTAGTGGTGGTCTCGAGAAAAGTAGAACGATTAATAATTTCTTACTGACTCTTCGCAACGTTTAAGCTGTCTTACCAAAAATTTCTTATTCCCTCATTATGTTCCTTGATCAAGAACTTCATGTCGTTCCGTTACTAAAATTGAATATTTGGAAAATTTAAATCAAATTTGACACAAGCGTATACAATTGTCAAAAAATGTACCGTTGAATAATATATTTTTTTTTTATGATTGTGGACCTGAACAGGCTAAATTAGGCCTATCGTGCTAAAGCACTCAGGAACACTTAGGAGGATGGATAGAGGGATAATGAATTGTCAATGGATGCCTATGAACAGCCACCTTAAATTTTCTCATATCATAAGTGAGAGGAAAACAGGAACTAGGGAGATCATTCCAGAGTTTAGAAGCCGTGTAGAAAAATGTGGATTGCGCCCGTTTGGTACGACAAGTGGAGATTTGTACTGCACTGAACTCGTTATTTTCATGGCTCGCCAGATTATGTAAAATATACCGTCGTATTTTCTAAGTATTTTTGAGATTTTGACTTAGTTTATAGTATTTCAAAGTTGTAAGTCAATAATTTATCAGCATGACATTCAAATTAAAAGTTAATAAAAACGTGTTATATAAACGTTAGTCTCCAAGCTATTGGTGTCACCACTTACAAAAATCATGTTTTACTGAATATTTTTAAAACTGCATTAGATATTATTGGAATCCTTGATAGAGTACAAACTATACACAGAAATATATTTTTTTATGAAAATGATGTTAATTTATTTACTTTTACTGGTAGCACTTCTACTCAATCTTCAAAATCATTAAGAAATCGATTATCTCAAGCATAAGCCGGCAAAACGTTAAAATTTATAGTTTGGTACCACTGATTTTTGATTATAACTTGTAGTAGCACCAAAAATTTTGTATATCACACGTGCAGAAACTATTTTGGATATATTTTTCTGATCATACTAGCAAAACAGCGTGATATAAATATTTATTTTATAATTATCAACTATTTCTTCAAAAAACATTTTTTTGAAATATTTTCGCCCGATGAAGAGTTTTCGCATTAAAAAGATTCAGCTGTATTTATTCGCCGCTCTGATATTTTACTAATAGAAAATTAATTTTAGCTGGATTGCAAATTGAGTAAATATTTGAAAACATAAACTGCTTTTCAATATAAATGATACAAACTTCATTCATACATTTATACATGCAAAAGTACTGCAACGTGCACCGCTGTATGAAAAAACAGGAAATAGGAATAGGAAGGAGAAGGGCACCTCGACTAGCAGCTAGAGGGCACTTGGATGCGTGGGGAACATTGAGGTCCGAGAGAGAAAGGAAAGATATATATATATATATATATATATATATATATATATAATATATATATAATATTATATATTTATAATAATAATATATAATAAAATATATAGTAATTATACAATGAGAGGAGTAGTTCGATAGGGTTCCTGTAAATGAAAGGTTATACATACACAAATTATATATAAATAGTAATAATCGACAAACTAGTACCAAGAACTTTTATTCCCAATAATGTAATTCCCAAAAAAATAACTGAATGTTGCAATTATCCTTTGTTTAAATTAAGACAAGGTAGTACTTACAGTAATTCACTGTACTTATAATAAAAAAAACAATGAAATGAAGCATGTAACATACAGGTCAACTTAAATTAAATTAGGATGATCCCAAGGTAATGAAGCTTGAGTTTATACATCTTTTTAATAAAAGAAGAAGAATTATATTTATAGCATCAAAATTGCCATTGCTAATTAAAATGCACAGGCCATCCGACAAAACTTTAAATGTATTGTACAATGTACAATAATAAAAACCAAATAATAAATTAGTTAAACAATATTAGTCTATTATACATTAGTCTCCCAATGAGACGAATATTTAAACATTATATAGTTAATAACACAACAATAATACAAGGAGCTCGACGATAAATGCATTTACCTGTGGATAACCTATGTTTACAAAAAGAAATAATATCTATGGATAAATTGAAATGGTGTAATATTGACTTTATTTTAACACTAATGCAGATAACTATATTAAATTTTTAAAGTGAAATTATATTATATTATATAAGACAAGCTGTACATCTACAGAATTTTATAGTGTATTTGCATTCACACACAAAGGTATATAATTATAGTTTAACTTAGCTGTGGGATTATTCCTTTTGTTGGAGCTAGTTACAGATCTTCGTGATATTCAGTACTATTAATTAAGGCACTTTCCAGTCAATGTGACATTTCACCAAAAGTGAGAAGCAGTTAGCAATCCATTCAATTGTGTATGTAGTTATTGAACGAGTAAAAGTACATTTATGGTTGCCTGAGTTATCCCCAGAGTAAAGTAAAAGTAGAAATAAACGTAGAAGTGAAAGTCGAAGTCGAAGTCGAAGTGGTGGTCGAAGTGGAGGTCAAAGCTCTGTAATTTATTAAAATAAGACACGAGTAACCCCATTGAATACATTACCTTCACGAGGTTCACAAGGTAGAAATTCCGAGATAAACTTATGTTTGTAACCAAAGTTTAGATATCGAGATATTTAAAGTATTTCCTTTAAAGTAGGTAGTTTTAAATTATAGGATAGCTGTGGTGATGGCTAAAAGTAAAGCAATTTTTAAATACAGACACAAAAAGGAAATAAGACATACCTGAACGCTTTTAATAACCTTCTATATCCGCAAAATGCGTAGAAATAAATAATACCAATTAATCATTTCTTACACTGAAAAACAGATATAAATCCGACTTTTGTCGATGGATGAAATAAATCCAGAAATTGTTTGATTCTTCTAAACGTTCTTTTTAAGAACTTACTAAATAGCATTCAATGTTACCAACTGTAACCAGTGGTTCCAAATTCTAAAAATGTGTATTAAGTAAGAGTGACCATCAACAATTTTGAATATTAAATGATTTACTTTAGGAAAATAACATAATGATAACAACGTTAAATAAGAAGATAATATGAATAGCAGTGAACAAATGCTTAAATAATGTAACATCCGAAATAATGGATGTTACAGTACCTATTTTGATAGGAATTGTTGCCTTCTTTTTAGCTCTCCACAAACACCTTCGACTAACATATATTCTCTGGCACCAAAAAATATGTATTCACTAGTTTAAACCCATGGATAAGATACTATATTATAACAGTATTCCGTAAAAGAAGAGCACTATTCCATGATTCTTCGAATCACCGCGGAAAGTGAACAGAAACTAATTTAATTTTTGCACTAGTTCAAAAAATGACCTTATCTTCTAAGTAATAACCAAATCAATTCCGTATGATATGTATGTACCACAGTAGATGTTACCACTTTGATAAAAAAAGACTAGTTCTTCGAAAGCTAGACTGAAATATTTGTTCGATCGGCAAGGTTTTGAGATGAAATACATTATAATATGTCACAACAAGAGTGTAGTTTACTAAAATTATAATTATTAGGACAAATTGTATAACAGTTATAGAATAGAATACTATTTTTAAATAACTGTTGAAGAACGACTGTCTTTGGCATAGAAATACACCTTAATGTTTTGCATTAGATTTTTGTCTATGTTAAAGCCGATTCACGTAGCTCTCGAAAAATTGTCCTGTGATGGTTTCCTTCATTTATTACTCCGATCCTATTATCCAGATAATAGATCCAATCAAAACACATGACAAGATTTGCATTTACAAAATCTAACAATTATGGTGGAATCTACAAGTACACTTGTCATACGCCTTACATACGGTGGCTCTAGCTTCGTGAATCGCACACCTAATCAAATCTTTGCCTGTAAACTTTTTTTTAAATTTCACTTTGTTGGGATGTCATCAGTGTATAAAGCAGAATTTTTTTATTTCGAAAGAGATTAAGTGAAATTTTTGTATCGTCCATTATGGTTTTTCTTCTGTTGGAAAATTGATTTCCTTAGACTTTAACTTTGTTTACTTCACAATCAAGTAGTCTTGGGCAGTCTACTTTTTGGTAGTATATGAAAGTAAACGTTTTCCTTGTTCGTCTTCTTAAATTGTTTTAGAGATATTTTCACCTCGACAAATATTAGTAATTTCACGCTTTAATAAATGTCATAGTAAGTATGACTTGAATCATTATCTTCTATTCATGGCAACTAGAATTTCTAGTTGTTTCTTATACAGGGTGTTATTTAATGATAGGCCGCAATTCCAAGGGCGCATTCCTGAACTAAATTCAAGTAGAAAAGTTCATATAAACATGTGTCTTAAAAAGTCTGGTTTTCAAGGTACAGGGTGTCAAAGTTTTAAAAAAAATCGTTTTTCTATTAATATCTCAAAGATCATTTTGCCGAAATTTGGCAGTGTTGTTTATTGTGATCAGAAACTAAGTTATCACTAACTAGATGATGCTTAGATGTTCTAATTGCGCCCCGTGGGATAGTTTCACAAATAATATTGACAAAAAAAATGTGCGCTACTGACTTTTTAAAAACCATGTATTTTTGTCCGATTAAGTGGCTAAAAATACAACTTTCGGTCTCTTGATATTTGTTCGTATCTTACTTCGTTTTCGAGAAAAAAATAAAGCCGGTTCATTCCATGTCGAAAAATTGTTAAAATAGAATCAAGTTAACTTTGCTCATTGTTAGGAAATATTGTTTTGTTGTTATGAACTTAATGTTTTCGACATTCCTAGACAGTTTATTATTTTTCCTTCGGTCAAAAGGTAGATTGTGCTATTAAAGAATGGTAAATAATTATTCTAATTTGGAGATGATACAAATGCATTTCCTTTATGGTCTTGCAAATGGTAACCCGTGGAGGCTCGGCAACTCCATCATGAAAGATATCCTAATCGTGTTCTTCCAGGCGGAAAAATATTAATAAACATTCATAGTCGTCTGAGGGAATCTGCCAGTTCAAACGTGATACCTCCGAGGGAAGACCTTATACAATTCGAAGTCCGGCAGTTGAGGAAGCTGTGTACATGCAGTCGAAGAGAATGCAATAACTAGCACGCGAAAAGTTGGTAGGGAAATAAATATTTGCTTTAAAATGGTATGGTAAATTTTAAGAGACTCTTTGTTATATCCGTACCACGTACAAAGACTTCAGGCACTTCTTCCAAGAGATTTTGAACCGCGTACGGAATTATGTAGATGGTAACTTTAAACACTTGCAGAAAATCCTCACATTGATTCCATCATTCTGTTAACGGACGAAGCGCATTTTTCCAGAAATGCAAGAATTAATTTCCACAACAATCGTAACTAGGCTCAAGAAAATCCTCATGCTATTACAAGACACCTTTTCAGGAACAATTTTCTCCCAACGTCTGGATCGGTATCATAAGTGACTATTTGAATGGACCATTTTTTTACCAGGACATTTTAACGGATTATCATACAGTAGTTTTGTACAAAATGATTTGCCTTTACTTGTTGAAGACGTTCCTCTTCAGTTACGGCAACAAGATTGGTTCATGCATGATGGTGCTCCAGCCCACTTTAGCATTTTAGCTCGTGAGTATTTGAATGAAGCTTACCAAAATCGTTGGATAGACCGTAGAGGACCACAATTCCTGTCACCTAGATCGCCTGACTTGAATAGCCTAGATTTTTATTTGTGGGAGTGCCTAAAAATCATTACTTTATACTACACCAATTGAGACAGTAGAACAACTAAGGAATAGAATTCTTGACGGACGTGAAAACTTACGTAACACTCATGGAATATTCGAAAGGGTTCGTCACTCGATGAGAAGAAGAGCAGAAGCCTGCATAGAAGTGGGAGGTGGTCCTTTCCAACATTTTTTTGTGAATATTCTGTTAAATTGGTATTGCTTTTCATTTGTTAGGTTTAAATGGCTTATGAATAAATATTATGCACAGTTAATTTGATTCTATTTTTACAATTTTTCGACATGCAATGAAGTGGTGGTATCTTTTGTCGTCAACGAAAAAATATCGAGATACCAAGAAGTTGTATTTTTAGCTGCTTAATCCGACAAAAATATAAGATTTTTAAAAATTTAGTGGCCACATCTTTTTTGTCAATATTATTTGTGAGACTGCTCCTCGGGACGCCACAGTTAGTGATAACTCAGTGTCTTATCACAATACACAACACGCCCAAATTTCAGCAAAATCAGCAAAAGAATCTGAGATATCAAAAAACCGATTTTTAAAAAAAACCTTGTTAACCCTGTATCTTGAAAATAAGACGTTTTAGGACACTTGTCTATATGAACTGTTTTATTTGAATTTGGTACAGAAATGCGCATTTGGAATTAGGGCCTATCATTAAGTAACACCCTGTCAAGGGGGAAATTTTGTCCCAACTATATAGTTCCGGTTCTAGGCGTCGACGAAGAGGGCGGATGTCACAGACACCTGTAACAGATTTGGTACTGCGGATGTTTTTGGTTGCATATGTTGTTTATGTGAAAGTGATAGAAATGTGACTCTTTTGCAGTCCGCATTTATTTCTTTCGTACCGTTTTGTTTGTGTGAAAATGCGATATTAGTCCTCAATAGTGTGGAAGAGTATAGAGGTAGCTAGATGCATAGACCATAGAGCTAGCAACACTAGAGGAGACCCCTATTTAAATAATACGTTACATACCACAGTACTGTTACAATGAATTGAATGTATTTATGTATAGTTAATGGTTACTGAAAAATGTTAAATTTTGAAGCATTTCCGGATTGATGTTTTGAAAATTTTGGAAAAAAAATTATATCTACAGTTCAATAAAACAAACTTGGTGCAAATCAACCAGTAGTTTTTGTGTGATCCAAGCTGAAAGCTTTTGTTATGGAGTGCGGCTCCGGACGAAGACGAACACTCTTGCCAATATACTTAATATTAACTATACTAGTAGTAAATTGAAAACCTGGATTTATAATAAAAAAATTATTTACAAAATGAACATGGGGGTAAATCAAAGACGTCATTTGAATTTGTTGGTAAAGTATGTAAACATTCATTGGATTTCTTGAAATATGAAGGGTATTAGTATTATTTTTAAAAATTTGGATACACATTTCATATGATTAGTGAACATTTGCACACGTGTTTTAAAGACGAATTCACTGAAACTTCTTTATTTGACCAATCTTCCCATAGTACCTGTATAATTTTTTGGTAGCAGCAGCAAGTTCTTTCATGCTGTACAGTAGGCTTACATTGCAATTGGAATCAGTAATGTATTATCGAAAATAATACTGCATACAATTTTGGCCTTTAATACCTGTTGTTTTGAATTATTGAGCCATTTTCTGAGTTATACAGAGTGTTGTTGTTTGTTGCTAAATTCGACCTACAATACCTTTTGGTTTAATAACTCTTAAACGACTTCTCTAATTTGGTAAAGAGATTTCTTTTAAAAACGCTTAAATTTTGGTGTAAAATTTGTTTGTTTGAAATGAACTAATTTTAATTAAGGCATATATCTCAAAGCTAAAATATTCTTCTAGTCAGTTTGGTAGTCCGTAACTAACTTGTTTGAAAAATATTGCGCATTTTCCTCTAAAGTTTGTGTTTTTAACATAAACTGCATAACAAAATGTATTATCTAAATAAGTAGTTTAATTAAAGTTAGTTTATGTTTCACTTAAAGTCAGTTCATCTCAACAATGGTCAAATCTAACGTGGTTAAAGGTTATTAGCTTTCTACAAAGAAACTTGTCCACCAAGTTAGAGAGAAATGAAACTGAAATCGTTTACGAGTTATTATAGAAAAACGATTTTTATTTTTAAACTTTGAACATCCTGTATTTCAAAAACTAAACGTTTACGTTCTAATATCATTCTTTCTTATTTTTCTGTAAAGCGTTGTGGGCCGAATTTATCAACACACTGAATAACACTATACAAACCACATTTTTACTTATTGGTCAAAGGAATTCAAAGAAATGGAATTTTATTATCAAACAGCAGACAATAGGTAATAATTGATATTACCTGTGCTTAATATTACATTGCGCAATCTAATTTGCACATTTTTTTCCTCAATAACGCGATGAACACCGTTGCGCCACTCCATAAAAAATCTACAAAAATATTCCTTGGTAGGTATGTTTTATTTAGAAAATTTTTGATGTTTTATTTTTGTCCATATCAATTAAATTGGTTTCAGTTTACAATGGTAAGGTGATAATCTTATGACAATTTTGTTCTACTTCTTGACTTTTCATCAGTTACATTTATCTCTTATAATTTCGTAATTATTTCTCCGGTTATGGTAAGAAGCGTTGTCTATAACAATTACGGCATGTTGTGGAACTTTATTTATAATGCAGAAGACCACTGCCAAAAACGGCAGAATTTTTCTCTTCATGGCAATCGCTTGTTTTTTCCCTTCAAAAAGTAGTAGTCCATCATCTACGAAGCCGTCTTCAAAGCCAACATGTAAAATTATTAAACACTTTCCCTTACCAGAGGGATTTTAAAACCTATTGATGGACCCTTCACGATTGCCTGTATTTGGTTAACAATGTTTAACAATGTTCTCGCCGCTGCACACTTTCTGTTTTGTATGACCTTTATTAACCCATGTTTGGTCAAGATAACATATAATTCAACCTTTCTATCTGTATTGTTTAATAGATTTCACATATTTACGTCTCCACCATATTATATACGTTCAATTAAGACACTTTTGCAGCTCTGATTTAGATACGTGCAGGTAAAAAAATCAACGCTGCATTACGAAGATATACGTACGTAACTACTTACTTATAATTTGGTTATACATTGGTGAACAGTATATTTCTAGTAAATCTAAACGATTTCGATTTCATTTACAATTTTGTTCAATGTTGTAAACTCATTTTTACGCAATGTTACCGGCGAAAATGGCAGTAGAACCGGAAGTAACTGATAGGGAAGGGGCTGGTAGCTCAGTGGAATAAAGGACGTGGGCGTATTATTAATTTTGCGATTAGGATAGCTCGCAATATATGATGATCTAAATACCTATATGCGAGTATTCTACAGCTAATTTCAATATAAAACAAAAACCTTGCTCACCTTACATCGGATAAAACCATATGAATCGATAATGCTATATCCGGCGTTTCCTATAAATATTCAAAATATTTGCACGTAATCAAAATAAAACGACGGGCTAATAGACCAGCTGATCGGTCATCAACCTTATTTACTCTACTTTTACGTTACGTTAAATCCTAATGAATCTTTATATATTAAAATAAAAAAAATATAAAAAAACAGAAAGATAGCAAATATTCTAATAGAGAAAACTCATAAATTACTACGTTAGAAGCTTTCATCAAAACCATTAAAAAATAAACCACTCGGTAACTTGAACGTAATTAAAATATCTTATTTTTTAAATTTAGTACCACATAGATAATTATAACGCTGTGAAGAAGGAATGAAATCACATCTAATGTTACACTCAATAACGAAATAATACGCTTACATTAACACTATTCATATGCTATGATAATAAAAAAATAAACAATCAGAGTATCGGTACAGTTATCGTTAAGTAAAGCGCAATCTTTCTTACATAAAATTCTATTGGTGTTTCCTCTAACAACCAACATTTCTGAAGCAATGTATTCAACTCATTAGCAACGAAAAAACTCTTGCGACTATGCAACCCAGTTTTGTTTTTTGAAGAATCGGTAAATCTTTACCCAACTTTACTTGTCCTGCACAAATTAAACTGAAAAATAGCTGTGCCCCAAACAGCATGACAACAGGTCTGGATTTATTAATAACAGTATCGGCCAACTTTATATTATGTGAAATATTTAAGTGAGAAATATCGTAGGCATCACGTGGACTTTTGTCAGATATTTTACTAGTAACAAAGAAAAACAATTTGATTTTAAAATTATTGTGCATAGAGTGACATTTCAATTCTACGCGACTTTTAATATTTGTACGAATGGAGTTTATTCGTGAAACTGACACAGGAAAATCAACTTTTCGATGTTTGGTACCAAGGCGATGAACAAAGTTTACTTGTGAGCCATTATCAAGTAATACGCGACAGGGAATTGGTGAGCTGTTCTTATCGTATACTGTAACTAATATGGGTGAAAGTAAAACATTATTCGATAAATCAGTTGAAGTCAAAACTGTAAAGTTTTGAGAAACATTTTGATGAGAACTCGAATTATGTAACATTGGTGATTCACTGTTTACGGTATCCGTAGTAACCACCACCGTATTATTATTATTACATGATTGAGCAGTGTTCTCAGAAGTGCAAACATTTTGCAAGGGTTTTCGATTGTTTACCTGCAAAAAAACAAGACCATGCAACAGTGAGTTGTGTTTTTTGTGGAATATACGACATCCACCTGATTTGATATCCAGCGTTGAATGTCCCTTTCTAAAGCAATTTGCGCATAACGTTTAATTTGTTTATAGCGGTCATTAATTGACATATTTTTGAAAAATTGGCATTGATAAATAGAATGGGAATTCTTACAATAAAGGTATGAGCGATTTTCCCCTAAATTACTTAATGCGTGTAACACTTTGATATTACGATCTCGTTTGAGAGCTGCAGTTGCACCAATATCAAAGAAAGTGGATTTTAAAAAGAAGCACTTGTTATTAAAAAAATCACACAATTCTTTTATTTCAGTGTTTTGCTTTTTATTGGTTATGTTTTCCGACCCTTTCATCAAAATTTACAAGACACCTAAAGTGGGTCATAAACATAGTTTACGCAATGAAACATGTGATCTAGCTGTGGAAGAAGGCAATTCAAACAACAACGCCTTTAAATGATATGCATTAACTATGGCCTTTTTTGTTTCATATCTATTTTTTAGTTATTGTATGGCAACAAGATAATTGGAATCTTTTATAGCTTTATCTTTTAAAGCAGAACATAAATACTAAAATCTTTGGACATCATTAAGTTCTGGATTACTACTAAATTCTTTATTTAACAAGCGGCTGAACAGATTCAGCTTGCCAGCTTCTCAAAATTGCTACAGATCCTCTTAAAGTTTTTATGGTAATATCGAGATCCGAAGATTTAGGAAGTTTAAATTTTTTCCGCAATTCAATGCAAAATTTAACTAATGTTCCCCGTGCGCCAAAAAATAGCCTAATGATGGTAATATTATTAACCTTATGTTTATCTTTGTAGTAATTAATCGCCGGTTCATAAATTTAATTTTTTCATGATGCACTTCGTCGGCCTGTTTTTCATGCTTCTCGAAACGAATCGTTGGGTCTATTATATATGCTTGTTGTGTAGTTTTATTGATGGTCATAATGTCAATTCTTCGAATATTACCCTTATCCGAAACTCCTACAATTTCTTCATGTATTTTCTAAGCCTTTCGATTTGCAATAATATGTCTGATGTCATTATGTGTTTTTATTCTTAGTTGTTCACTACAACTACAGTATCCCAACACATTCAATCCCGCCACAATGTCTGTAGCGGGTTGTATTAGTACTGCGTCCAGGAATACTTCGAACAGGCGCAACATTGCATTGCATCTTAAGGCAATCGCTCCACTCAGAAATTGTAAGACCTCGTTTTTTATCAATTGATTTGGGTGTTTCACTTCTTTAAACAAAACAACACCTCTGCCTTTCTGAATATGTCCACACCATTCATCATATGCCTTATCTCTCAAAGACGATGTTTACTAGAGATTTTATCTGGTCTGGTATTTTTAAAATCTGACTCTCGGAGTTTCAAAATGTCAAGACAATATTTTTTCTGTTTTATACAGTTATTAACAATTTCAGTCCATCATAACTTTTGCAAAGTGAAAATTTATTGCATTCTTGTATAAATAATTCCCACGAGAATTAAAAATTTCTATACCCTTCACAGATTTACTGTTGCAAAGGAAACCATTCCGCAATCACTAGGTAATTCTAAAATTTCTCGAACACAACTTCTTATAATTTTATCTATATCTTCTAAATAATTCATTGGGACCTTTCTTAAAGGCGCGCTTTGAAACTGAGGTCGGAGAAATGTATTGATTTAATATGTGTAGTTTTTGATCACAGTTTAATAATTGAGATTTAGTTAATTTCTCTAAACGGTTTGCCAGTTTCTTAATTATTTTGTTTTGATTGAACACTAAGGAATCAGCGAATGTTACACCTAGGTATTTGATAGTATCATTAATACCAATAGAAGATAAGTTTTCGTTAGACACAGAAGTTATAAGTTCTTCTTTTATACAACCTTTTTCAATGAAAGTCGCTCAAGATTTTGTAATATTTCTCTGAATTTATCTTCAACAGTAACTGTATCGTCAGCAAATCCCAAAGTTGTTAAAGGTTTGATGTCTTCTGCTAACGTAAATTCATATCTTATAGCTACGTTTGGTTCAGACAAATCACCAAAAATGTAATTAATACACATGTTAAATAATAGAGACGATAAAGGAGCACCCTTCTTAATAGTAAATCTTTGAGATCTATGAAAACTTGTTCGAACAAACGATTCATTATCAACTTGCAGTTTTATAAGTAAATTTTGCAAATGAAATGGAAGCTTAGATGAGTTTATTATATTTCTAAGGTGGTCATGCCCGAGTGCATCATATGCTTTTATAATGTCCCAAATTTAATAGTCTGTCCTCTTTATAAATTTTGACCTTAGGAATACTCTCGATAATTGTTGTATTTACATGACAACCGGAAGTATTCATAAATCCTCTCTGGTTTTTATTAATAATTACATATTGACAAACATGTTTTTCGATAGTTTTTTTGGTTATTCGCCGAAGAAGTGAACAGATTGATATAGGTCACCAATTGCCCATGTCATTAGGATTTCCTGATTTATACACAGTGAGTTTTTTGTCATTATTTGTATGAGGATCTCGGAAACCTTAAGAGTTACACATTTGCTTAAATGGGGAACGATACGCTTGACTAATCCAGATACGCTTTTGTTGATTTAAGAAAATGCATGACTTATAGATATTTGTAAAAAAGTAAAATTCACCAAAATCATTTCAGCGGTTTAATTCGTTTGTTTCTAACGATAGATAAAAATTGTTTAAATACAATTTGTAGATAATTTTGTGCCGCATAACGTCACCGTACTAGTTTTCTAAGTTTGATTATAATTTTGAAGTTGAATTTTTTTCATATTTTATATAAAATATATTTTAATAGTGGATTTTTTTCTGATTGTAATGATGTAAGGGTGTATGGGTTGTATCACTTACTTTAATAAATAAAAGCACAATACACATATACAAAGATCATATCTTGCCATGGAAAACAAAAGTAAAGCATCTTCATCTTTGACAGTTCGTTCGTTTGTGTAATTCTTATCGGTTTTGTAAGTGTGGAGTTGCGTTAGAAAATTAATTATGGTGTACGCAGGTTTCGAGAAGCTTGATATGATCGAATGTTACATCATTTGTAACAAAAACAGTCAACGAGCGGCCGAACGTTATTTTTTATTGTATTTTGATCGCCCTCAACCATCTTTAGACACCTTCAAGAATTTATACAACAATTTGAAAGAGTTTGTGAGTTTTGTGAAACCCAGAAATAGGGGTAATACCTATTGATGAAAATGTTCAAATAAATGTTCTAGCTGTTCTTAATCAAAATCCATCTAATCAACACGGCAAATTGCACAAGACGCTGCAATCTTACAACGCACAGTAGCGAAAACTTTAGCAAAATATAAGTACTATCCTTATAAATATTCAGTTGGACAAACTTTGCACCCTGGTGATGATGAAAGAAGATTAAATTTTTGTAATTGGTTCATAAATATGTGCCATGAAATAACTTTCCGATGCAGACCTTATGGACAGACGAAATACATTTTACAAATTGTGGTATCTTCAATCACCATAACGAACAGCTGTGGGATCAAGCAAATCCTCACCGTTTATAAGAAATACGACCTCAGATTAAATTTGGCTTCAATTTATAGTACGGTGTTATGGGTTCGCAGCTTGTTGGGCCATTTCTTTTTAATGGGACTTTAACTGGAAATCAATTTCTTAGGGAAGATTGTAACAATATCAGTAGAACCCCGGCACCTTGGCCGCCATCTTGGATTTTGACGTCACAAGCCCGCCCACGTGGGGGACCGGTTTTTCCACCCTTATTTTTACCCGCTTACGCGTGAGCCCTGATTTTCAACCCTTATTTTTTACACGCTCACGTGGGGGGCCGGTTTTTCCACCCTTATTTTTACCCGCTTACGTGTGAGCCCTGATTTTCAACCCTTATTTTTTACACGCTCACGTGTGAGACCGGATTTTCCACCCTTATTTTTACACATCCACGTGTGAGACAGGATTTTCCACCCTTATTTTTACACGCTTACGTGTAGGACGTATTTTTCCACCCCTATTTTTGCACATCCACGTGGGAGACCGGATTTTCAACCCTTATTTTTATATACCCTCATGTGAGAGCGCATTTTCCACCCTTATTTTTACACATCCACGTGTGAGATCGGATTTTTCATCCCTATTTTTATCCCTAATTATTTTTACTCGCTTACGTATAGGACATGTATTTTCACCCCTATTTTTGCACATCCACGTGTGAGACCGTGTTTTCAACCCTAATTATTTTTACTCGCTTACATGAAGGACCGTATTACCCTTATTTTTATTATTTCTTTTGGGGAGTCTTATGGCTGTATT
>JARFJB010002452.1:222500-302500 GCA_036346205.1 Vesta saturnalis
GTCCTGCCTTACAAGAACCCCTTATTAGAATACAATTTTTGTATGACAGGGCGAAGGCCTACAGCTGTAAGAATAAGTTAGAACTACATATAATTGCACCAAGCCACGATAGGCTAAGCTCTACACTTGTCTTATAAGGTTAGGGTTCCCATACCACTTCCAGCCAGGGCGAAGGCCTGAGAACAAGTTGAGAAGCCCTACACGTGTCGCACAAGAACCTCCTTATTAGAATTACAACATTTGGCCATTTTAAAGCAATAGCACTGATAATTTTAATAATAATATCTTATTAATTATGCAATTTCCACATTGTATGCGTGTGCATTTGCCTAACCTCCAGGGGCACTGATCTTAATATAACCAGAAGGTCCTTAACACCACCAAATAACCCTAAGAATAACCCTAGACCAGCCCCACCCTAAGCTCCAACCCTAAATACAGTTCTAAGCCAAGACCAGCTCCCACCCCTGTCCTCGCGTTAGCAAAAGTCCTAGCTGTCAAAAGGTCCTTAATACAGCCATAAGACTCCAAAAGAAATAATAAAATAAGGGTAATACGGTCCTTCATGTAAGCGAGTAAAAATAATTAGGGTTGAAAACACGGTCTCACACGTGGATGTGCAAAATTGGGGTGAAAATACATGTCCTATACGTAAGCGAGTAAAATAATTAGGGATAAAAATAGGATGAAAATCCGATCTCACACGTGGATGTAAAAATAAGGGTGGAAAATGCGCTCACATGAGGGTATAAAAATAAGGTTGAAAATCCGGTCTCCACGTGGATGTGCAAAAATAGGGTGGAAAATACGTCCTACACGTAAGCGTGTAAAAATAAGGGTGGAAAATCCTGTCTCACACGTGGATGTGTAAAAATAAGGGTGGAAAATCCGGTCTCACACGTGAGCGTGTAAAAAATAAGGGTTGAAAATCAGGGCTCACACGTAAGCGGGTAAAAATAAGGGTGGAAAAACCGGTCCCCCACGTGAGCGTGTAAAAAATAAGGGTTGAAAATCAGGGCTCACACGTAAGCGGGTAAAAATAAGGGTGGAAAAACCGGTCCCCCACGTGGGCGGGCTTGTGACGTCAAAATCCAAGATGGCGGCCAAGGTGCCGGGGTTCTACTAATATCCTAGATGTATTCAATTTACAAACCCGTCCAAACATACAGTGGTATCAACACGATGGTGCTCCGCCTCATTATCAGGCGCAAGTTAAAAGATATTTAGATGAAATTTTTCCAAACTCGTGGATAGGCAGAAATGGTCCTGTTTTATGGGCTGGTCGTTCCCCTGATCTTTCACCTTTAGACATTTTTGTGCTTGGAATAATAACACATCTCGTATATGTACGATCAGATTAGATAGGCGTAAAATTAGGAAAGCTGTTAACTCCGTGTTGAAAAGGTGTCGCATGCGTGTCGATAATAGTGATGGACATTTCGAACGTTTATTGTAAATTTCTTTTATTTTCCATGGTAAGATATGATTTTTGTTAAACCTAATAATACATGCATTGTGCTTTTATTTATTAAAATAAGTGATACAACCCTTGCATCATTACAATAAAAAAAAATGCACTATTAAAATATGTTTCCATTTAAAAAAATGTAACTTTGCTTCATAACTTCAAAATGCTAAGCAAAATTAAAAAACTAGTACGGTGACGTTATTCGGCAAAAAATTATCTACAAATTGTATTTAAACAATTTTGATCTATCTTTAGAAATAAACGAATTAAAGCGCTGAAACGATTTTGGAAAATGTTAATTTTTTACAAATATCTAGTAAATAATGCATTTTCTTAAATCAACAAAAGCGTATTTGGATTAGTCTTCTAAAGAAGCAAATCTTATTCCATTTAAGCAAATGTGTAACTATTGTGATTTCCTGAATCCCCATACAAATATTGAGAAAAAACTCACCCAGTATATTAAAACTTTCTGAGCAATTCAAAAACTTTTTGAAATAAAACATTTTTACAGAGGCTATTCTAGCAAGTGTTGCCGGTATTTTAGCGTTACATTTAATACTTCTTATAATTACTCTATCATGACCCGATGAAGTATCTATTTCAATACCTTTGATAGCTTTATTGCTTCATTTACATTTAGTTCATATGTGGAGTTTACAGTTTCTCGTTCAGTCTCTAATTGTTTCAAATTATAATGTTTTCTGTTTCAAAGATATTTTTATATTTGTATATCACTTCTTTATCTGCTTTACAAACCTGCTTTTTATCGCTATTTAATATCCTTCTAACTGATTTGCGTCTTTGGTTGTAATATAGATATTGAGTTAATTGATATTCATATTCCTCTTTTTTTTCTCCTTTCTCCTTTTTGAGGTTCTTTGAGTGTTAGATGATGTAAACGGTTTATACCCCTTTTACGTGTTCCAATAGTATATACTATTTTTTTCACGACCCAAGTGAGATTAAAACCAAAACAAGGTATTTTTCACACCCAAATTAATTGACATTTTCTATAATTCAAAATTATTAGTAGTCTTTGGTAAATTCCTTAACAACCGTCAAAATTTATTTCAACAAATTGTTTTTTCAAGTATTATTATAAAATGAATGAACTTGAAGAGCCACAAGCACCGTAATAGATGACCGAAGCAGCAAATGCTGCGGTAGTGAATTTACTACCTGGAAAATCGAAGAATTTGTACGAAGCTGCATATCGAAGATTTAAAAAGTGGTGTTTGGAAAAAAACGTAGAAAACTTTACGGATGCTCGTGTACTTTAGCGAGAAAGCTAAAACGTGTAAATGTTCTACAGTATGGGCTCAATATTCAATGGGTATGATAATTCACGACAATATTGACATAAGTAAATATACTTCGTAATGAAAAGTCGCTAGGCAGAAAATGTGACACATTTGCCCCCTAGGGACAAAATGTTCCACTTCTGTCATGATTCTGTCATAGAAACTAGCTTTCACTCTCGGTCGTGAAAAAAATATATTCTGGCAGGATGCTTATGGCCAGGAAAAATGTCAATACATTTAGTTAAAAAATGTCCAAAGTGATCATTATTACTTAATTCTTCTTCTCCAGCAATTAGAATTCTCAAATTTTTCTTTCCACAACATGAACTCATTATTCAATTTTCTAATTTTCACTGTATCATCTTCTTTAATGTCATTTTCAATTAATGAAGTACAAGAATTTTGATTATTATTTTCATTGATATTACAAGTATTTTCATGTTTCATTAAAATGCAAAATTGACATTTTTCTGGTACATTTAGTTTTATTGACAGTTCGGGTAAGTTCTCAATAATAGTACCAGAATTCCGAGAATCGTTATTTCCAGATCGTTGAGAAATAGCAGATACTTTTAGCAGCACTTATAGTTTTAACGCCATTTTGTTCACGTTTATTACTCGTTCCTGCCTCTGAAATGTCACTGACACCATTATTTTGATTACATTGATGTGAAAACTGCCGATGATGGTCATTACAAACTGATTTATAAATTTTGATGGTCCATCCCGAGGATAATTACGCTAAATATAATCGTCATCTCACAAACTGTCATCTGTACATGACAGAACTTTTTACTAAGGTGAAAAAATTTTCAATGAATTGTATAACCACCTGCAAATTCACGAATTTTAATTTCAGGAAGTTTTAAATTAGATTGTGAAGCTGGTTGTGACAAAAATGTTTCCAGACAGATTTGAAGGTTAGTTATATCTACGCGACCTGAGCTATAAATTCCATATAAAAAATTCATAAACCTTGTTAACCTGGCTTTTATTAGCCGCCTTTGTGCCAACAATTTTCTTATTTTGTCTTCGGTCACTGAGGTTTTGAATAGGAACAAACAATATTGTATTAAAAATGAATAAATTAGTCCAATACTTCTTTAAAATTATTAATTAACCTTAAGAAACAGTGAGCAATTGCAGGCAAAACCCGTATCAAATTAAAGACCTAGTAATTTAGGAAACGGGTTGGGTTGTTATTGGACAGAATATTAAGTACCTAATGGAAAGAGCTGAGCTTATACTCCGGCAAATGTCCCCAAATTCCGCGCAGTATTAGGCTCGAAGGACCAATGTTGGGGTTCTTTCGTAATTTGGATAAAATATGGACTGTATTCTCGTAATAGTTACATTTATTAAACAACAACTTATTAATAGTTACAACAAAAGATTGCCACGATATTAATAAATGAAATAATGAATTTTTAATGCTACAAAAATGAGTGACAAGTGATGTCAAAAAACCGTCAACTGTAACAAAAAATTCTATACATTTACTAATGCATTTATTTTAGTACAGTATAGAATGATCGCAGCTCAGAAAAATTTCGCAATGTACACACTTTATACAGTATATGCTAAAAACTAGAATCGCCTTATATATTAGTGTAAATCTATTTCAATATTGCGTTAAATAAATTACTTTTATATTGTGTGATTATACATGTCACACATTCCTTAGGCAACGTAACCCAAGTAACATAATTCAGGGAAAGATACTATAATGCAACGATATAATTTAAATTTGCAATTAACGTTAGTATGAGAATATGGCTCAGTATAGCTATTACTTGCTTGACAGAAACGTATTTAACGGAAGCTATAAATTACGAGAATAATATTTAGCTGGAATGGAATGAGTAAACCATTGTTGTACCTCCTAAAACAACCTTACCGTGACGGCAGCTGCTATTGGTGAAGGTATCTCAAGCAGATATGATAACTGCTAGAAGCACCAATTAGATACATGACATAGCCGAAGCGAATAAAAACTGTTACTGTTATCGTTTAATAGGACCACCTTATTTTAATATGTACATTTATTATAATACTCGAATGAGATACCTACGAATAGAACAATGAGTTTTTTTTAATACCGCTGCAGGATTTGCTGTTAGGACTAATGGCCACTTTCTTTAATGATTAGAATTGTAATCCTAGCGTTTAGTAACTTTAATTGGTCGCGTCAAATGCAGAATAGTTTGTTTGATCTGTGTTTAAGGATTTATGGACCTGGTAGAACTACTAATGGCATCCATAGAACGGCATTGTTTTCCCTGTAACTAATGTTGAATTGTTAACATTTTTCTGAGAGCCACGGAATGTCTGGATAACTCCGTGTTAATTAATTCTGATACACATGTGCCTATAAATAAATAAAAACGTATCAGAAGTCAAAGTAGACAAAAGGGAAATTTAATTTGAGTCACAATCAAGTTGGGTTAATAAAAAAAGTACTAACGCAGCTGTAAAGGCAATAGTGTAAAACTTGCTACTCCACATCACATTTGTAAGAACAAGTTTCCTACACCATTTGCTTATTATATGACACTGATTTACAGTATACCCTAGTATTGTGGCTGCATAGCTTGTTTATTTTGACAGTATTCTATATATAACGTTAGTTTTATTCATAAACAGGATTGCGGAATAAATTTTACTTTCGAACAACAGAGGTAATAAAATTTGGTCTGTTATAACAGTATTTTATAGCAGATGAGAGCAACCTTATAGTTAGTATCTTAACATAAACACTGTGATTTAAATGCTATAAATTTTCGGGTTTTTATTGGAAGCCATCTTTAATGTGTAAACTATCATAAATAGTCAAAATTCAATTTTGGTATCGGTCCATTTTCATCTACATACCACGCTATTCATTTTAATTAATTTAAAAACTTAAGTTGGAATTTTTACCTACAGGTCCTACTATTTTATTTAATTTTTGTTTATTTAATGTTAAAATTTTATTCAGTGGCATTGTCGAGCGCCGTCGTGCAAAAACAAAAAGTGCGTCTGTATACATTGTTATAAAAAATTTACAAACCTTGTTATAAAATAGTAGAATTTTTTTGTTTTAACTTCTATCTTGCACACATTCAGCTTAGAATTTTTCAAGTTAAAATCATACGAATATTTACCGAAATGATCAAAACTGTTAATAGAAATGAATTAACATGGGATGTTAGATACTGGATAAAACTATTTTTAAAATAACATTATACACTAATTTTGAATTTTAAAAATTTTATTCATAAATGCAAAAATTTTAAACAAAATTATTGGAACATTGAACATATTTTAACAGAACTGACATTACGCGCTTTGTTTTTTGAAAATTATTGTATTAACGTGTCAATGTGTCTAAACTATTGAATTAAAGTAGACTCGATTGAAATGATGGCAAGGTTTCCCAATCGTTCTTGCACCATAGTAGAACGTAAATAGTTTTGAATGATTTTTAATTTGGAAAATGATCTTTCCGTTGTGGCTATGGAACCTAGCATTGTCAATAAAATTCGTAATGCCACAAATATGTTTGGGTAAGAAAGATGTAAATTATTGGTTACAATGTAATTTAGGATAGTAATTGGCTAATAAGTGACACTTGTCTCAAAATTATGTAAAAACTGCAATTCTATTTCATTTATATTAAATTCATTTCGATTTTTATCACTTATCAAGTTTTGTACAAAACTCTAGCTGTTCCGATGCAGAGTGACTGTTAAATTCCGAAATATTCCATAAAAATTTGAAAATTGCCGCATGGGCAGATAACTGTTCGAATCTATCGTTACAAGGTGTTGTAGTAATACCTATCAAATTAAAAAAAACAATGTTAAATTTTAATTCTTCATTTTGTATGGGTTCATCGTCACCTTCTTAACTAAATTTAACTTTTCGTGGTCTTAAAACGCCTTCATCTTTAAATTTTGGATCGATATCTAATAAAATCGCGACTTTCCTAGCTTTTTCTAATACATCATTAAAACTGTTATCCGAACGACTGTTTTTTAAAAAAATCAATTAAATTACGCAAACCAGCACACGCTTGCACAATATTGAAATTTTGAGTTTGTAAAATTATGGACACTATATTAACTTTGCTTAATATATTAAACCACAAAGTCATCATATATACAAATCCAAATTTTTTTAACTTTTTAGCAACTGCTATAGCTACATTCTTTACAGCATTATCAAAATTTTGCGCCAAGTTGATACCTTAAAGGTGGTATAGCATCAATTCGGCTCGACCATCTGGTATCTGACAACGGCTTTAAAGTCAAATTTGATATATGGTGTTTCACAATCGCCAATCGATGGGTTGAAGCAGAGAAAAAGTTATAAAGTTCTTGAACTATAGAAAAAAATTTACAAATAATATATTTGACTTTGCGCCATCGTTAACGACAAGGTTCAAATTATGGTTACAACAGGGCACAAAGAATGGTCTTGGATTGATATTTAATTTTTTTTTTGTAAACCATTATGCCTACCCTTCATGTTTGCCGCGTTGTCTTGCCTTGACTGCGTAAATTAAAAACATCTAATCCATAATTTTCTAACGTCGACAACAAAAAATTTGTTAAACCTTTACCGATAACATCAGTAACAGCACACAAAGTTAGGAAGTGTTCTTCAATACTAATTCCCGAATCGTTTAAATTGACGAATCTGATACATACTGAAATCTGTTTTTGGTGGCCTACATCGGGTGTACAGTCGAGGATGATAGAAAAATATCTAGCTTTTCTCGCTATGTTTAAAATTTTAGATCTAACGTTACTTCCTAACAAAGTTATAACTTTGTTCTGGATGTTGTCCCCAAGAAAATGAGGTATATTATTGTGCGCTTTCATTTGAGACCGGTTGACATTCAGACATAATAGGATCAAATTTTACGATCATTTCAATACATTTCAAAAAGTTGCCATTTTTTTTTTCATAAAATTTATTTGTAGTACCTCGAAAGGCTAAGTTCTGTTCAGTCAGAAATTGAACTATATAAAAAATACGCTAAATAACGGCATGCCAATATTTTGTTTCTTTTCATAATATCTTTTGTGCTTCAGAATCTATAGTTTTATTCTTTTTCATTCCATTTAAAAGATCTCTCCATTGGTTCAAATTATGGAAATGTAACTTACTTTTTCGTGGTAACTAAAATGTTCACTTAAATGGTGCCAACCATTAAACCCATTATCGTTATTTAATTTTATAGTTTTCGCAGAATTTGTAACATTAAAGATTTTGCAATAAAAACAATATACAGAATTCTTTTCTTTAGAATATAACAACCATTCTCGTTTACCGTTTTCATTATTATGTAAAATTCTAGTAAAATACGACTCAGAAAACTTACGTCCTGATTTGTCCTTAGGCCAAATCTCATTTTTAATCTGATAATGACCTGGTCCATTATCTACTAATAATTGAAAATGATGGGGAAATAAAACATTTGGCCATAACTCTTGATCCTCAGAAGGTGGCAAAAATTTCTCTTCTTTGCTAGGAGTTGAATGTTGCTGAATATTGACATTGCCTTCAAATTCCTTCTCCAGCAGTTCTTCACCAGTAGTTGAGCATACTGTAGGAATTAAGAAATCGGACACCATTTGGCTGTTACTTGGTTCAGTTTCTAATTCCGATGCTCATGTAGACAGAAGGTCTTTGTTTTCTTGAGAAATGGTTGGTTTTTGAAAAAACGTTATTTTTGCGTTAGTTTTTCTAAGTTTTCTTTTGTTTAATAAGTTTTCATTTCCGGAAAGTTTCTTTTTCTTTTTCCTCTTTAGACTATATATATATATATATATATATATATATATATATATATATATATATATATATAGTAGTTATTCGGTCGATAGCTCCTTAGCCATTAAACTTAGGAGATAAGTGTAAATACGAAAGTTGTCTATTTTTATAAGCTGCGCATGATCTAAAAATAGTTTGGTTTCTACAGGATGTAATATAAAAGCGGTACACTATAGAACTTTTGATTTTTAAATAGAACACCCTATATATTATTTTATTTTTCGATTCTCCTTATAATTTTACATCTTTTTTATAAGAATTACTTACAAGCTAAATCTTACAGTTTTTGAGATATTTTCTCAGTTATTTTTAAAGATAAAAAAATAATCTTTGGTATAGAATTTATTAATATATGAGCTTACGTTCTATTGTCAAAATTGGATTTCAATATACACGGTGATCACAAAAATTAATTCAATAACATAAATTTGAAAATGCTATATCTTCATTTTTTTAAATGGCACACCCTATATTTTTTTAATGCCTTGTCTTCGTCTATTAGTCGTCTTTCATTTCTGTTAAATATGTTCTATACCTATCTCTAATAGTTTCGGAGATATTTAAGTTTGTTCAATTTTTTTCATTGACAACACTGAAGAAGGGGAACATTAGTCGGTCAAAGCAAGCTATGAATACATAAGAAACTAAAAAACATATTAACTGAAATACAAACACTTAAAATTATAATAAATGTTCAATGTGACCACCATTTTGTTGCTGGTAAACATGAAATCTTTGAATAAATGACAAATTTACTTCTCGTAACGTGGAAACATTTATATTTTGAATGACGTCTCTAATTTTTGCCTTCATATCTACAGTCGTTGGAGGAGTTTGATAGAATTTTTCTTTAATCCAACCCCAAAGAAAAAAGGCCAGCTTTGTTAAGTCAGGCGATCTTGCAGGCCAGAAGATAGACCCTTCTCTTCCAATCCATTTGTTTTGAAACTGGATATTTAAATAATTTCTAACGTTTCTGCTAAAATGCGGAGGAGCGCAATCTAATTGCAGCCACATTTCTCTAAAGGTTTGTAAAGGTAAATATTCAATAAAAGTTTAAAATTCGTTACGCAAGAAGTTTAAAAATGAATCTCCATTGACCGTGTTTTCAAAAAAATATGATCCTATAATTCTTTCCCCAATAATTCCGGCCCAAACATTAAGTGACCAGCAGTGTCGATGATTAACAAGAATTATAAATCTGGGATTCTCAGTATCGTAATAATGGAAATTATGTCTATTAACGCATCCATTTTTGTGGAAAGTAGGTTCATAAGTAAATAAGATCGTGCTAAAATAGTTGGGGTTTTCTAAATTTTTATTTATGGCCCAATTGCAAAAGGTTAATCTATTAACGAAGTCATCCTCGTCTAATTCTTGTGCAAGTTGGACATAGTATGGATGATATTTATATTTTTTTATAATTCTATTAACTGATGTTTTTGAAACTACAACTTCTAATTCCAATTGTCGGCAAGAAACGAGGATTTTCAATCACGGATTGAAGAACTAAATGTTCATTGCCTTCGTTAATTGCAGTTCTTTCTCGTTCTAAATTGTCTTCGTAATGAATATTGCCTGTTTGCTCGAAATGCTCTTTCAATCTTGCAAATGCTGAAACTTGCGGGTGTCGTGCATTTGGAAATTTTTGCTTATAAATTATATGAGCTAAAAGACATTTTTTATCGCTTTCACCAAGGACGTAAATCATATTAACAAGTTCTTCTTTCGAAAAATTCATTTTGTAATTTAGGAAGTAAGTATACAATACTACACAAATATTAGCACTGTTTGACAAGTTTGATTTCTTAATTTGTTTTCGTTCATCTTGTGTTTTACGCTCTTTTGATTAAATTGTTTAATGAATCGTTTAAAAACATCTCAAATATCTCTTAAAAATGGTGGTTTCATACAATATTTATTATAATTACAATTTATGTATTTCAGTTAATATTTTTTAGTTTCTTATGTATCCACAGCTTGCTTTGACCGACTAATGTTACTCTTCATCAGTGTTATCAACGAAAAAAATTGAACAAACTTAAATATCTCCAAAACTATTAGAGATAGGTATAGAACATATTTAATCAAAATTAAAGCCGACTAATAGACGAAGAAAAGGCGTTAAAAAATATAGGGTGTGTTATTTAAAAAATGAAGATATAGCATTTTCAAATTTACGTTGTTGAATTAATTTTTGAGATCACCCGTTTATTCAAAGACTTCATGTTTGCCAGCAACAAAATGGTGGTCACATTGATCATTTATTATAATTTTAAGTGTTTGTATTTCAGTTAATATGTTTTTTAGTTTCTTATGTATTCATAGCTTGCTTTGACCGACTAATTTTACTCTTCTTCAGTGTTATCAACGAAAAAAATTGAACAAACTTAAATATCTCCGAAACTATTAGAGCCTATCTATACCTATCTATATGATCTATACCTATATAGAACATGTTTAATAGAAATGAAAGCCGATTAATAGACGAAGATAAGGCATTAAAAAAATATAGAGTGTGCCGTTTAAAAAAATGAAGATATAGTATTTTCAAATTTATGTTATTGAATTAATTTTTGTGATCACTCTGTATATATTGAAATCCAATTTTGACAATAGATTAAAGTAAGCTCATGTATGAATAAATTCTATACCAAAGATTATTTCTTTATCTTTAAAAATAACTGAGATACGCCTACTTGAATTACTACATAAAAATGTCAGTTTTTAGTTAACTTTGCAATTATCTCAAAAACTGTAAGATTTAGCTTTGTAAGTAATTCTTATAAAAAAGATGTAAAATTATAAGGAGAATCGAAAAATAAAATAGTATATAGGGTATTCTATTTAAAAATCAAAAGCTCTATATTGTACCGCTTTTATATTACACCCTGTAGAAACCAAACTATTTTTAGTTTATGCAGCTTATAAAAATAGACAACTTTCGTATTTAAACTTATCTTGTAAGTTTAATGGCTAAGGAGCTATCGACCGAATACGCACCATTGGGACACCCTGTATGAAGGGTGACATTGAAAAAAGTGCCATGCATACTGCCATGCGATAGAGGACACTAAAATAAGAAAAAAAGTTCCTATGAACTTAGGTCCGCCACGCCTTCGTTTAAAAGATATAGGGTGTTGAAGTTTAATTATTTTTTGTTTTTTTCTTAATATCTTCTTACAATGATGTAATAAGCAGACGAAATTTTGTATACAGAGGCTTTTTATCGCGCAGAATTCAAATATAACCTTAGTTCTTTTATTACTGATAGAGGACGCGATATACAGGTTTCCATCTTGTTTGAATCGATCCTAATTTTTTTGCCTTACACTGCATGTCATTTTCGACTGGAAAAATTTGTTTTCCCATCTTTTATGCTTCAGAAAGGTATACCTTATTGAAGTCGCTAGGACCAACGGTTTACGAGAAAAATGCATCCGATGCATGCAAATTATCCAAAAGCGCCGAAGTAACTTATTTGCAAAAACAATGACATAACACTTCAACAATTAAATTTTAATAGCAACAATGAAGGGCAGTGATTAAAAAAAACCATTAAATTTCTAGGAGATGTTCAAATTGTTGTCCTTGTACTTAAATACGTTTTTCAATTCTTCTTCCTAAGGATTGACGGCATCTTTGAAATATTCCTGCGTTATTACGGAATCTATCTGCGGATTCCATAATTCTTATCCAGAGTTGCTCTTCATTATGTATTTCTACAGAATAAACATCATTTTTCATGAATCCCCAAAATGAAAAATCGAGAGGATTAAGGTCGGGACTACGAGCTGGCCAGGGTACAGGTCCCCCTTGACCAATCCACGTATTTCCAAATCTCGTATCCAAAAATTCTCTTGCCAATCGAGAAAAGTGAACTGGCGCGCCATCATGCATGTAACGCATTCTACCAATAATAGCCAATGGAATATCCTCTAATAACGTATTTAGTTCATTCTCCAAGAAATTTCGATACAGTTCACCTGTCAATCAATTGAGCAATTGAAATGGGCCAATTAAGTAATTGTCAATTACACCTGCCCACACATTAATAGAGAACCCATGTTGGTGACTTCTAATTACGGTTTTGCAAATAAGTTATTTTGGCGCTTTTGGATAATTTGCGTGCATTGGATGCATTTTTCTCGTAAACCGTTGGTCCTAGCGACTTCAATAAGGTATACCTTTCTGAAGCAGAAAAGATGGGTTCCAGTCGAAAGTGACATACATTGTAAGGCAAAAAAGTTAGGACCGATTCAAACAAGATGGAAACCTGTGCGTGGTGCCCTCTATCAGTAATAAAGGAACTAAGGTCATATTTGAATTCTGCGTGATAAAAAGCCCCTGTATACAAAATTTCGTCCGCTTATTACACCATTGTAAAAAGATATTAAAAAAAAACAAAAAAATAATTAAACTTCAACACCCTATATCTTTTAAACGAAGGCGTTGCGGACCTAAGTTCATAGAAACTTTTTTTCTTATTTTAGTGTCCTGTATCGCGTGGCGCTATGCATGTCACTTTTTTCTATTATGTCACCCTGTATATATACAGGGTGTTTCATTAAGGCTGGCCACCGGCCATATTTCAGAAACTAGTGGACATAAAAAGTGGAGAAAAAAAATTCATTATAAAAGTCGCCACGAGAAAATCCTGGAAATTATTTTTAAGTTCCGTAATTCATCGCAAGGGGGCGCAATTGAAAATTAAAAAATAAAATTATAAATTTCTCCGAAAATTCCCACATTAAGGCATACCTTTGGTAACATCGTTAGAAAGCTTAGACAATTCTGCATCATTTTGGTCTAAGGCTCATTGGCGTACCGACCTTAATAAGAGTGGGGGAAGCTATTGAATGTGTAATCATTTAAATCGCTGTTATTTTTAAACGACTTATCCGATTGTAGTAAACCTAGGCTTGTTTAGAAGAAAAAGGTAAGTACTTTTAACTGTCGCATCCATTGGTACGCGATAGCTCATAATAAAATTGTTAGAGGGCGCAATTTGTAATAATACCAGTTTTTTGATTTTATTCAGAAAAATTAAATCATACGGTATAATTATGACATCATAAGCGGAAAGTAGCTTAAATTTGTAACAAAAACGTAAATAACGCAATTTGATATCTTTATTTGTTCCAGAGTTATGGCGAAAAGAAGACTTTTTAACCGTTTAATTTAATAATTGATTGTTGCTATGGTTTCTTAAGGTGTATAGGTTGGATTAGTAATGAGGAATCTGCATTTATCATAGTCTGTGCCTCCTTCACACTCTATCTAGGCTTAGGACTAGTCCAAACTAAGCAAATTGCAAAATTTGGAGCGTGTTTAGAGGCCAACGGGCCATAACAACGATATCAAAGTAATGATTGATTTTTGTTTAAGAAACTTTTCAATAGAATGGTACAAAATCATGAACAACTGTTAAAAAACTAGTGAAAATTTATAAATGTTCAAATTGACGGCCGTTTTGTAAAAAACAACTATTAATTCTTCTTCTGTACGTTTATAACATCATATAAAACTTCTAAGGCATAATTCTAATGTGGTGTGTTTTAAAATAATAATCTAATTTGCTGCGGAACAAAGTCGGCTCGTTTCCATGGAGGTAAATAAATTGAAATAGTTGTCAACTTACTTAATTTTGATTGATGTGTTGTAAAAATTTTTTCCTTCATTAGTTTTGGGTTTCATTGTACCTTATCAGAAATTAGTGCTATCCTTCAAAAATGTCGTATACCAATGCCGAGGCTTACGACATGCTTGCCGTGTATTATGAATGTTTTCAAAATGCAGCTATTGCGGAACGACAATACGCTATCAGATATCCTGATCGACGGCACTACACTAGAAAAGTGTCTCGGCGAATGGCAACACGTTTAAGACAAACAGGAAATGTACGACGTATTCCACTTCCTGTCAGAAGACGTCGCATAAGAAATGAAGACAATAGTATTAATGTTCTTGCGTACGTAGAATCGGAGCCTCACGTAAGCATCAGGGAGATTTCCACAGAACTAGGTGTAAGTGTTGCTTCTGTGTTCAGAATTTTAAGGGATTTTAAGCTGCATCCTTATCATCTAGTTTTACACCAGGCTTTATCAGACACTGATTTTGACAGGTGGCTCGACTATTGCTATTGTCTGAGATACATGTGTAGTGAAAATCTTCGATTCCTTTCCAAAGTTTTATGTACCGATGAGGCTACTTTTACTAGCTGCGGCAGAGTTAATTTGCACAATATGCATTATTGGTCGCAAACAAATCCTCACTGGATGCGCGAAGTGGATCACCAAAACAGATGGAGTGTAAATTTGTGGTGTGGTGTTTTAGGTGACAGAATTATCGGACCATTTGTTTTCATGGACACCTAAATGGTGAATCTTATTTAAACTTTTACAAAATGACTTGCCCAATCTTTTAGAAGACATTCCCTTGACGTGAGCGCATCCCTGTGGTATCAACATGATGGATGTCCTTCACACTATTCCCGAAGAGTCCGTGATTTCTTAAATGTTAGATACCCAAATCGCTGGATGGGAAGGGTAGTTTGTTTCCGTGGCCACCTAGATCCCCGGATTTAACTGTATTAGATTTCTACTTGTGGGGAAGAATAAAAGATATTGTTTACGAAACGAGACCAACCACCGAGAGGACATGATTCACCGAATTGAAATTGCAATAAATTCGATTCCACGAGACGAAATCGAAACAGCTGTTTCCAGTACGAGAAGAAGAATTAATAGTTGTATTTTACAAAACGGCCGTCAATTTGAACATTTATAGCTTTTCACTTGTTTTTAACAGTTGTTCATGATTTTTACCGTTCTATTAAAAGTTTCTTAAACAAAAATCAATCATTATTTTGATATCGTTGTTATGGCCCGTTGGCCTCTAAACACGCTCCAAATTTTGCAATTTGCTTAGTTTGGACTAGTCCTAAGCCTAGATAGAGTGTGAAGGAGGCACAGACTATGATAAATGCAGATTCCTCATTACTAATCCAACCTTTACACCTTAAGAAACCATAGCAACAATCAATTATTAAATTAAACGGTTAAAAGTCTTCTTTTCGCCATAACTCTGGAACAAATAAAGATATCAAATTGCGTTATTTACGTTTTTGTTACAAATTTAAGCTACTTTCCGCTTATGATGTCATAATTATACCGTATGATTTAATTTTTCTGAATAAAATCAAAAACTGGTATTATTACAAATTGCGCCCTCTAACAATTTTATTATGAGCTATCGCGTACCAATGGATGCGACAGTTAAAAGTACTTACCTTTTCTTCTAAACAAGCCTAGGTTTACTACAATCGGATAAGTCGTTTAAAAATAACAGCGATTTAAATGATTACACATTCAATAGCTTCCCCACTCTTATTAAGGTCGGTACGCCAATGAGCCTTAGACCAAAATGATGCAGAATTGTCTAAGCTTTCTAACGATGTTACCAAAGGTATGCCTTAATGTGGGAATTTTCGGAGAAATTTATAATTTTATTTTTAATTTTAATTGCGCCTTGCGATGAATTACGGAACTTAAAAATAATTTCCAGGATTTTCTCGTGGCGACTTTTATAATGAATTTTTTTCTCCACTTTTTATGTCCACTAGTTTCTGAAATATGGCCGGTGGCCAGCCTTAATGAAACACCCTTATATATATATATATATATATATATATATATATATATATATAAATTCACATTAATTTGCTTCATATTTTATTAATTGGAAAAATAATCCAATCGTGAAAATTAATAAAAAAGAAAACAGTTTAAATTTTTAAATATTCCTGAGGTTGCAGCAAAACTTTAAAGTAGTTTTTTTTAAAATAAGATGGGTAACAATTAAAAATATTTAGTGCTTAAACTTAAAAAAAAATAATCATAAACAGCTACTTTTCCACCAAACTGATTACAAAACTTATTTAACTTACCTTAGATAAAAGCTTTCAAGTAATCAATTCGAACTAATAACTAACTAAGTAATAAACGATTAAACGAACACAAAATTTAATAGGTAAATAAATAGCACTATTAAAATTTCTTCTTCTTAACTATTTATCAAACGGTATGATAATATAATAAATATAAAACAAATCTATCAAGATTTTTATGTAGGAGGTCGAAATACAAGTCACAGAATGCAAGTTACAACATTAATAATAATTGTATACTCGTTAAAATACAAGTTGAAACGCAACACGACAAATGACTAAGCCTTTATTATGAATAAAGAATAATTTATCTATGTTTATTATTGTTATTGGTTTTGAACAAAATGTAACTTGCTAAAATTGCACGCAGAAAACTGTAATTATTGTAAAATAATTAATAATTACTACTATTTTCGTTTTCAAATGACGGGAACACAATTTTATTTTTTTGTACTGTTGATAATTTATATAATTTTATTTTAAAAGAAGAAATTAAAAATAAAGTACGACAACGATGTAAAGGATTTTAAAGATGTGTTTGGTAAGTTAATTTCTATGTAAAATTTTGATATCAATTGACAATTGGAGTTCCAGCAAAATTAACAAAATCATACAAAACGTGGAGCTATAATAAATATTACTGCATATTCATAATCATAATACAGAGCCACTTTTTAACTTTCCCCCACTTAAAATGGAAAGTTATTGTAATCGATTTTGAAATTGAACTGGCACCAAAAATATCTTTATTGAGGTGCTCTGAGTTCAAAAACATGTAGATGAATCTTTTGGATGCGATATTTCAAAAACTTGAAAATGGACAGTATTCACTTTTTATGTACCGGGTGGTCAGTTTAGTATGACCTATCCTCTTATAGATATGACAAAGTAAAATAGGTACAAATTTTTTTGTCAAATAAAAGTTGTTCATACTCATCGGAACTTTATTTTTTTGTAAAAAAATGATCTGAAAAAAATTTATATACAGAGTGATGACAAAAAGTTACATTATGTTAAATGTATACTGTATACTATGCATATTTAAATAACGCTTCAAAGACAATTTCAAAAATATAGGGCAAAAAGGGTTTTCGATTTTTTGTTTCTGACTTAAGCGTTTATCTGTCAAAAAGTGTCCAAAGTTCAAAGGCCTGTCAAATGGATTCTATTGGCCCTGGAAACTTTTACGTAGCGCCAAAAAAATTATAATTTCGTGTTCTATCAATTAATATTCTCTAATTTTAAAAGCTATCGATAAAACATCAGTGTTGCCAATATTTGAGAATTGTAGTTTTTCTTCATTTTTTTTTAATGCAAGGTCTTTACGATGGTATAGCATACTATGGGTGTGTTATTAATACCGGATGGTCCAACAAGATTGCAACGTTTGATTCCTTAATAAAATACATATTTTTTGAAGAATTGTAAAATTTTTTATTTCAACGTATGTTACATAGGTTCCGATTAAGTATGGAACAAAATAAAATGGTCGCCACGACTTTGCTGGCACATTCTTGCTCTTTTGATGAAATTTCCGAGAACAATTTCGCACTTTTTCTGATCAATTTCTCCACTGACGCGTCGAATTCCATCTTAAAGCTCATTTAGTGTTGTCGAATGATCGGAATATGCGCGAGACTTCACAAAAGACCACAACCAAAAGTCGCATGACGTGAGATCACACGATCTCGGTGGCCAATTCTGGTTGCCAACGCGTGAGATAATACGGTCCAGAAATCTTGCAACAACTGGATTGTTTCTTGTGCAGTGTGGATAGGTTGCTCCGCCCTGATGGAATCACATGTTGTTCAAATCTATACCGACCAATGCAGGCTTCAGAAACTCTCTTATTATGTTCGCCATTCACAGTAACCACATTGCCGGCTTCGTTCTGAAAGGAATATGGCCGAATCCCTGCTCCAGCCCAAAATCCACAACAAATAGTGACTCTTTATGGGTGCATTTTTGTCTCATCAACTAGCCGAGGAATCGTAGCAACCCAAATACGACAGTTCTGGGTGTTCACATACCCGTCTAAGTGAAAGTGCGCTTCATCCCTAACATGATTTTCTTCCAAAAATCAACGTCCACTTCTTGGTATTGCAATATTCAGTTGACGAGTACACGGTGCTGCGCATCATTTGATGGCTTAATTTCTTGAGTTAGCTGTGCCTTATAAGGATGAAAATGAAGATCTTTTTTCAAAATTCGAAGTAAAGTGGTTTGTGAAATTCCCAACTTTTGTGAACGCGGCTAGCGGAGGTTTTTGGATTCTCGCCAACACTTTCGGTCACTGTGGCAATATTTTCGATAGATCGTCCTGGCCGACGACGATTCGGTGTTTTTTTTATCAACAACTGAACCAGTTTTTTCAAATTTGTTGATGACTCGCTGAACGATTTGGTACGTTTTATCTACCGAAAAGAGCGCGTAATCTGCGAACTGTTTCCGCAAAACTATCCCCATATTTGAAATAAGTTTTCACAATTCAAAAGCGTTGTTGAATTGTGTAATGCTCTATTTCTAATAATCGGGATGTATCTATTTGACATTTAAGGTAATTTGAGTGCAGCATACTAGATTTTAAAAAATGTCGGGAAATTTAAAAGTTGCGCTCTTGTTGGACCACCCGTTAGTCAAAGGTATGCTAATCAATTAATGTTGAAAAAAATGCACTGTGATTCTTATACAGCAAACGTTGCTGTGAAAACAAAAAATATCTCCATTATTATAGATATTAGGTAAATATGATTCTAATTTTTTGTGAATATAAATTGGAAAATTAAAATATACGTTTTAACAAAAAATCAATTTATTCAACTTATAATAACTCAACTTATAATAATTGTTCTATATTCCCTCCCATCTGAGCGATGCATGTGATATAACACAGTTCTGTGCTATCAGTAGCCTTCGAGACATAATTTGTTTGCCTCAACAATTGGATAGCCTCTCTAATTTTGCCTCTAAGTTCCTCAGTACTCTCATACACCATATGTTAGACAGTACCCTAGTAAAAGAAATCCATTGGGGTCAGGACTTCATGCAGGCCAAGAAATATTACCATTTTCCCCAATCCACTCTGCAAATTCTCTACTCAAAAATTATCTACACCAACCCTTCGATGGGCCAAATCAAATTTGGCCTGTAGGCCAGGGGGATTTCACTATCAATCATTTGTATTATATCATTTTGCAGTAACTGTATGTATCTTTTGAAGTTCATATTGGTCTCAAAAAATATAGGCTCTGTTATGGAGTTTCTCCATATACCACACCAAACTTTAACAGATCTTCTCCCTTGCTTTTTGGTTTGTCTTATTCTGTGTTTATTTTCATCACTCCAATAACAAGTATCCTTTCGATTGAAAATACCTGCGGCAGTTGTAAATATGGACTCATCCGTCCACAATATATTTAAAAAAATACGATCTTTAAGCTGACGATTCATCAATAATGAACAGTTTTTCCTTTGGTTGAAATTTAAAACTTTTGTATTTGTAAATTTTGAGACAGGTCGTTAAAGTATATCTTTGTTCTAAGTAGCCTTACATGCTACGGTTATTGAATTTTCGTTAAAGTGGAGTACTATGTTTAATTGAGTATTCTCAGTAAGAACATGTCTTCTTCTTATTCGTTTCTCTACTGGAAAGAATGATATAGCCTCCAAAATTTTGTGGGTTTGAATCGTGCTATCGGGAAATTTTTCATGGAAGTGACGGATCGCCAATACAGCTGACACAATTTTTTATAAAAAATTCGACCATACATATTTTTTGCTCTAAAGTTCATGATTATTGAAGCGAGCTAAGCAAGATTAGTAATCTAGTTTTTATAAAAGTTCTATTCTTGACAAATACAACAAGCTTTTTTGTTGCTATGGAAATGCTATTTTTAATGATCCCAATTTTCTAGATTTACCAAAATAAATTACTTGTTGCTTTTAAACTATGAATAGGAGACCTATGGTATGATATACGAGGCTGGTTTGACGGAAGTGTGACTTTTCAAAAGTTGGCAACCCTAACGTGACGATATTATGTTGCATACTTCAACCATCTTTTAGAAGCCCGCTGTCAAAATTTCGTGAAAATCCGTCAGTTACTTTATGTTTGACAGTCAATCAAACAAGACACCTTTAGTATTTAATTAAAAATAGATGAAAAGGAATTTCATGTTTTAACAAAACACTATCTTTTATGCAGAAAAAGATCAAACAAACAGAAGAGAAATAAATTACGAAAATATTACGGCGAATCTGCTCCATCCCATGGAATGCTTTGCAAGTGGTTTGCTGCTTTTAAAAGTAGCCACATGGGCACGGAAGATGCGGAACGTCCAGGACCGTCGAATGCGGTTACCTCTGAAGAAACAATCGATAAAGTCAGTTCTATCATAAAAAGTGATCGTCGAGTTAAAGTGCGAGAGACAGCTAATGAACTGCTTATTTCAACGGAACGAGTGTATAATATCTTGCATCAATATTTAAATATGAAAAAGTTACGTGCAAGATGGGTGCCGCGTTTGTTAACAGAATCACAAATGCATACACGTGTTTCGATTTCAAGTGACTGTTTGGTTAAGTTGAACCATAATCCAAGCGAATTATTTCGTCGATACGTTACCGTGGATGAAACATGGATTCACCGTTACACACCTGAGGTGAAAATGCAGTCGAAACAATGAACTTCTGCGGATGAACGTACCCCTAAAAAGGCAAAAATTGTTTTTTCTGCCAACAAAGTTATGGCCACGGTCTTTTGAGGTAATCCTTATTGATTACATGCAGAAGGGCAGAACTATAACTGGCGAGTGTTATTCCAACTTATTAACACGCTTTGGTGCGAAATTAAGAAAGAAACGACAACATTTAAACAAAAAGAAAGTTCTTGATAATGCGCCCTCTCATTCGTCCGTTATAGCATCCAATAAATTAATTGAATTGGGTTATGAATTGCTGCCCCATCCTCCATATTTGTCAGATCTGACTCCAAGTGATTTCTTCTTGTTCCCAAACTTGAAGAAGTGGCTCGGAGGACAGAGATTTCATACAAATGAAGAAGTAATGGAAGTAACGGATGCAGATTTTGCAGAGTTTCCAAAAAATTATTTTTCTGAAAGTTTAAAAAAGTTGGAAAGCCGTTGAAATAAGTGTATAGAATTGAAAGGAAATTATGTAGAAAAACAAAATACATTTTTCCCTTAAAACACGTTTTTTTTATTGAAAAGTCACTCTTCCGTCAAACCACCCTCGTATCACCGTAAAACTTTTGAAATATTCTATTCGAAGATGTGTTCATATATAGGGTGTTGCATTTAAAAAAATGGAGAAAAACTTACAATTTTCAAATGTTGGCAACACTGATTTTTTATTGATAGCTTTTATAAGTTGAGAGCATCAATTAATAGAAGACTGAATTACAGTTGACACCACATTAAAAGTTTTTAGGCCCAATAGAATCCTTTGAACTTGGAGATTTTCGACAGATAAACAGTAATAAGTCAGAAACAAAAAAATCGCAGATCCCTATTTCCCTATATTTTTTAAATTGTCTTTTGAATCGCTATTTCAATGTGTAATAGTATACAGGGTGTTCTATTTAACAAAATGTAACTTTTTGTCATCACGCTGTATATACATTTGTTTCAAATAGATTTTTTACAAAATGATAAAGTTCCCATGAGTATGAACAACTTTCATTTGAAAAAAAAATGTACTTATTTTACTTTCTCATCTAAGGGGATAGGTCATACTAAACGCACCTAAATGTCTAGACTTTAGTCGTTACTTAACAGAATTTATGGGCGATTCCGGTGGATCGCTTTAACAGTTATGCATCATGCATATTTCATTTTTTTTAAAGTAGCGCAGATTAAGCAATGACCTAAGATACATAACGTATTTTTAACGATTTTTTCTTTCTTAAGGAAACTACCGTTTTAGCGGCACCTTATTTGCCGGTCTGTCCTTAACAATCACTCCAAAATGGCTGAAAATATCAAAATATTGTTTAACTTACCACATTAAACACCATTTTGAATGCATCAAATGAAAAAATATTTATTTATGTACGGGGTGATTTAAACTCGACGCCTTGGTCTTATTGTGCGACAACGAGATAAGTTATTTCATATGTAATAGAGGGACCTTAAGTCGTTTTGTTAGTCTATAATTTGCACCAAAAAATATATTTGTAAAAAATCAGAAATTCAGGATATGTTGTCCAAAAATTTTTATATATATTTTGAATGTTATCGTTTTTCTGAATTCAATCTGCCCAAAAACTCTATTCTGCCTTGTTGGGTTTAAAAGTTATAGGGAAAAATATATTTAATAAAACGAGCTGTAAAATCGTGTTAGCCAGATCCAAATATATAAGTTTGATTACGATTTTTTTGTGTCAAAAACTTGATTACACGAATACCAATCATCTCAGAAACATAAATGACGGAGAACTCAATACGGTTTGTAATGTTCGAATACTTATGTAATGGATATAATTTCAGTTTAGTAAAAAATCTTATTGATGTGGTTGATGGTACTACCACTTTAAGGCATTTATTTAATATTTGTGAAACTTCATATTTCTCTTAAAGTTTCTCTGGATGTATTACTTTAGGCTATTCTAATTTTCTCTTCCAAATGGTTAACATTTTGAGAAGGGGTCTTGCAAATTCTAAAGGCGTAAGGTCCGGTAATTATGTAATCCATGTTAATGGTCCATTTATATCTATCCACCTATTTGCAGCTAAATTATCTAAATAATTATTGACAATTGTGGCTTCTTGTGGTGGAGCTCCATCATGTTGAATCACCTAGTTTTGACGTAACTCAAGAGGAACTTCTTCCGACAAAGGAGGGAGCTTCTCTTATAGAAATCTCAAATAGTTCCTGCTTTCAAGATTATGGTTATAAAAATGTGGACCAATTAAATTTTGACCAGGTATACCACACCAAACGTTTATGAGAAAATGTCTTTGATTTTGAATTTCGTTTATTACGGAGGAATTTTCTGTCGACCAATAGTGAGAGTTTGTACGATTAAACTTGCCATTACTTATACACCGACTTTCATCAGTCTATGAAATATGGTGAAATAGCCGTTGACCCCTTACTTCATGAAAAATCATTACAAGTAGTATACCCGCACCTTATCCGCCATCTTGGATTTTCCCCTAAACCCACAATTTTTTTTATATGCCCACGTGGGGATCGTATTTTTTTACCCCCTATGGTTTCTTTTCGGAGGTCTTTTTCAACCCCTCTATGGAATTTTCGCCCTAATTAGGACCCTTTTGGCTGTATTAAGAAAGTTTTTTTAAGTTCAGCCCCTGTGCGCATGCAGTGTTCCGAGAATAAAAAAGATTTAATCTGTTATTAATTAGGGTTGTTTTTACCAAAGGAGATTGCATAATTATTATTACATTTTTTTAAATCCCATCTACAGATTGTGACCTAATTTATTTACGCATTAGGGGTTGCATTCTAATAAGAGACCGTAGTCTTGTAAGACGGGAATCTGTTCGCGGGCTTAATCTGTGTTTATTATTACTAAACAGTTATACAACTTCCTTATGATCGCGTTAATTAATGTGTTTACAAATTGAATATTAGATGAAATAATAATAATCGTTTCTACCCTGATGCAATAGCGCTTTTTTTTAAGCCCACATGGGGATCGTATTTTGGTCTATTTTATAAGCTAATAAACAATTCGATTATTTTTTGATATTAAGGAAGCTAATCAAGATAAAGATTACATATACAATTGATTTTTAAATATCCTGTTAAATTCTATATAATGATAATAAAACAGTTAATGGGTATTGCGTAATCAGTTAATGAATTTGTTGTTATACAAAAGTGAATGAACGATTTCGAAATTGAACGTAAACAATAATAATAAGCACCGTGCATACTTTACGTACATGTATATATCGGGGTTTTTAGCTATCACAGGCTAGATTAGTTAGAGAGATGCAATGCAATTACGAAGGTGTTACAATTAAATTAAATTACTAACTAATTTTGGAATAAAATGTCTATCAAACTCCTCGTGTAAATCGTCAACAACCAAACCCAAATATTTTTAGCGCAAACAGGTTATTAAATATTGTGATGTATGCAGCGAATTGTCTGTCCTGTTCTTTAAGTTAGATTTCGCCTCTATATTATTTTACATGCATAAACGTTCTGTCTCGTCAGAAATACCTTTGTAAAAAAAAACGGTTTTAGATTTTACAACCAGGTTACGCATGCATGCTGACCGCTTATTAGAGAACATTTTGAAATTTTCCGGTTTGCCGATAATGGGGTTGTCATACCATCACATAAGTCTGTTTTACATACAAGCTCTGCCTTAGCAGAAAGCTGAAAAACTACATGTTCTATAATCGATGTATTTTCGGTTATTTTTCAAACATGCGAAAAGATACCTCAAAGTATACAGACGGATAAGGGCAAGGACTTTATTGCGAAAAGTATCCAACAATTCTTTAACAAACATCAAATCTACTCATATAGGCAAAATGTAGCGAAGCGATGCTTTCATTTAGGTAAGAATCGCACTAACAGGTTACAGTTAATGCGAAAGTCAATAACCTTTACACATTATCTCTCTCACGGCTTTATTTGCGGTAAAACCTACGATGCATCGATTAGGTAACTGACCCAGGAAGACATCCAATGTTTTTCGCTGTAATTTAACCTTTAACTCAACACCACTTATGAGAAACTGATTAAATAAATCCTAGTGTATGTGAGCAATCATCTCAATCTGTTTGCTGGTCACTGTAATTACTTGACGTTCGAGAAACCGTTATTTCGATGTCTTATACAGGTAAAATTTCGCGACGCGAGGCTTTCGGCGAAGGCTATTTCGGCGACCCTACTCCAACCCTCTCCGAACATAATCGAGATTGTAAGACAGGTGTAGGGCGAAGTAACTTGTTTTCGGGTCTTCGCCTCTTGTTGTGATCGCAACTTGTTCGTGGGCCTTCGTGTATTGTCGTGGTACACTTGGCGGAAAATTTGAATCTGTATTATAATAAGGGGCCTAATGCTAACTTGTAAGACAGGTGTAGGGTTGCGCAACTTGTTCTCGGGGCTTTTGCCCCTTGTCGAGGCCCCATTGGCGGAAAATTTGAATTTGTATTTAAGTCTGTAGGTTATGGCCGGAAATATAAATTTGTATTGTAATAAGGTATAATGCTAACTTGTAATACAGATGTAGGGCTTAGCAACTTGCTCAGGCCCACGCCCCTCGACCAAAAATTTGTTTGCGGTGCCATCTATGAGGGGGAAATTTGAACTTGTATTATAATAATGGGTCCTAATGCTAACTTATAAGACGGACATAGGGCTTCCCAACTTGTTTTCGGGTCTTAGTCCCTGGTCCCTTGGCGGGAAATTTGAATTTGTATTTAAGTATTTACATTCTGATTACTTATTGCGAGACATTTGAACTTGCATTCTAATAAGAGGCCTATTGCTAACTTATAAGACAGACATAGGGCTTCGCAACTTACTTTCGGGCCTTCATACCCCTGCCTTGGCCCTCACGTCTGGCTGGAAATAGTATTCTAATAAGGGGCCCTAATGCTAACTTATAAGACAAATATAGGAACTTGTGCTAGGTCTGCGCCCTCCTGTCGTGACCCCCTTGTTGCGAAATTTGAATTTGTATAGCCATCTAGTTGTGTATGGACTAAAGAATATTTTCTATAATAAAGTTGGTGCTACCTAGTGCTATATTTCTAGAGCTAATTAGGGTTTCATTTGTGGCACCATTTAGTGATATATTTTTAAACTAGCGAATGTTTTCCGTAATAGAGACGGCGCCGCCTAGCGTTATATTTTTAGGACTAATCAGGGTTATTTGTGGTGCCATCTAGTAGTGTAAAGACTAATGAATGTTTTCTATAGTAGAGGTTGATCGTGTTGGTCTCTTTCTCAAACATACAAATCATTTAATCAAATCAAATTAATCAAATCAAATTAATCAAATCAAATTAATCATATCAAATTAATCAAATCAAATTAATCAAATCAATTAAGCAGATTAATCCCCAACAAATCACGTTCGATCAAATCAAACATGTTACGTGCACAAAGGGATAATCGTAGCAATTGTGGCTAAAGTGCTGTAGCATAGATTAAGGAATTAGCCGGAAGCTCAGTCGGTCGGTTAAGCACTTGGATGCATGGGTGTTTTGGCAGGAGAAAAGATATACATAGAATTTAAAAAAGGGCACCACTTGATTTAATTTTATATCGCCCCTCTATCAAAAAAAGGGCCACAGGACAAAAGAGACAACTAAAATAAAATGGTGAACTAAAGCCACACTGACAAAGGACTGGCTAGGACATTGATCGTAGATCACAGGATTAACGAAACACCTTACGATCGTTTAACACCACTTATTTAATATACCCACTGCACAATAGCATAAATTTTTATGAATAAGTAAATTTTCGTAAGTATCTAACAAAAAAAAAAAAATTTATGGAGCGCCAGCTCGCAGACATAAATACAATTCTTTCAGGAAATATTCCGAATACAACAGTCAATAATACATCAGATACAATATATCTACCAAATAAACCACCAGTAATCAACCTACCTTTCCACCAAATCTAAAAAAAACTATAAATTTTACTTAAAATTTACATAATCAGCCACAATACGGTCCGGCATCTAGCGTTGACCCAAACAACATACCCAAACATGTATATATTTATCCGAAATTGAATACTTGTACACCGATATTCCACGAAGAGCTCTCCGTCGGACTAATCTATCAGTTTCCAATCAACCGGACGCAAATAAACCCCAAATATAAAGCGAAAATTATCACTAGATGTCTATCCTGTTGTTTACCTTATGTAAGAAAAAACATTTTTCCAATGTAGTTACTATGAGCATTACAGACAAAGTAAGCATGAAGCGTTTAGAAAATTCAGAAAGGCCAAGTTCATTACAGATTTGGCAATCACAATGCACGAATTTAATAAATGCGCAACACAGATTGACACATTCATTAGTAAGCATATGGCTACAACCCAAAAATTAAAATGAGTAAGCCCTAATTCAAACAGTTTTGTACTAAACAACTATTAAATTGTAATCAGTGAACAGTAACAAATTTTTCAACCCCAATGATCATAAATAAACTATGCAATGTGATTTACACAGTAATTGAAATAAATAACTTTTTATACAACCCCAGCAGTTAGCATAATTTCTGACACACATTGTACATTTAGACTCAAATAGTAGCGTTTTGTCAGCTAAACAGCTGATCGCTTATACCGTAGACACCGATAGTTCTAACGGTTGAACAAACTACGGTTCGATATCAAAATAAAACTAGTACATAAGAAAACAGTTAGAAATTGATAGTTAAAATACAAATTCTACTGCAAAGTTAAATGTAAGTATATGAAAAAACTTGGAAATAACCCAAATTATCTTTTACAGGTACAAATGTCTAACCTTACTCTAACGATTACTAAGGAAATGTTTAACAGTAAAGTATAAGCATTAATTTTAGGAATAGGATAATTGCGGAAACACACTAATCCAATGTGGCAAGCACCGGAATGTACTTGTTATAAGAATTTCAGTAATGTACCGGTAACGAGAGCCTCGTTATGTAGAAAAGCTAACAAAAGTCACTCACCGTAGGTAAATTTTTTGTGTGCGTGTAACAAAAATACTTATCCGAAAATAGTCGTAGGTGTAACGTATATTTCGTCAGTTATTGCGGAAAATGCTCGGAGAAGGAGTAATCGTAAACTGTTTCAATTCAGGTTCGAAGACCCATAACTAATATTTCCCACCTCGGATGAATGGTAGCCAATTGTGCTGTCAGAAATGGTTTAACTATCTCTTCTGGAAGCACGAAAGATGTTAATCTTGAGTAAATGTGTAAAGGACCAAAAAAACCTATATAAGACAACTGTGTTAGAATTTAAATCAATACCCAAATTTTTATAAGATATGATCTTTATGCTGTATTAAAATTTCAAAACATGTACACATGCATTTCAAAGTTATGTCTAGTAAATAAGAAAAGAAAGTGAGTAGCTTACCTCTTCAACGAAGCTAAGGTGTAGTAGAAACAAAAAAATTAAAGCCGAACTCAAATTCGAAATCCCCACAGGATTTATTTATATGGAAAAGATTAAATCCAGCAACAGGCTGTGTTAAAATTTTACTTGAAAAGTTCAATCACATTTTTAAGGAAACCTTTTCCAAATTTTACATTTGCTTCTAACTACGCATTAAATTTCTTTTCCAAAAATGGCGTTTTTTCCTTCTTCTATGAAGGTACCAGAAAACAAAACCTGATTAATTTCTACCAATCCAAGAATTTAAAACGGTCACATGTTTGAAAAATTTTCCTATTAAGAACAATTTTATTGGCAATGTTGCCATTTTCCAATAACCTATAGGATGAGTCGTAACTAAAGACAATAAATTTATTAACTACATTTACACGTATTAAACAATCAGATCAATCTCAATCAATCAATCAATGAACCTAATCAATCTCAATCAATCAAATCATAACCTACAGCCTGCAAAAACTAGCTTAGATCTCAAAAATACTGATTGGACTAACTTACACTGTGCTAAAACCAACCAACCACAATTTAAAAATACCAAACTGATTTAAGTTATTGTAGTTACCCATCTAACCGCTCTTTCGCATTAACTGCAGCATTAATAGTGCAGATTCAAACTCTGTTCGGAAAAACAAGTTTATTAATAAACATTTAAGAAAAGCTTAGCGTTTGAAGATATATTAGTATTATAAACAACCATACATCATTTATTTAATCACATTCTTTATCGGTCTTCTGCTTCTTCTTGAACAGTGTTTCATCGCTATAATTATGGTTTTGAGACTCGTCCTTCTCCTCTACCTCATCGATTTTCTTCCTCTTGAAGAGCGATGATGTGAGATACATTCAGCTTATCCACGTCATCGATTCCATAATCATCTTGAACGGTTATGTTGTAATAGTTTATTAACAAGTCAGTAAAATCTCTAATATCCGCTGATGTTGGCTCATAAACAGGAGAATACATTATAATAATGCTCACTCGATGATGGTTACACTTTAAAGAGCGAAACGAGAATGCTGCTGGCCTTGGGTCTTGTGCGTGGGTGCATTCGTTAATGTTTGGGTAGAATCGGTTATCTTCGGGGGGAAGGGCAATACTCGCGAGTATTGACCTAAACACACTCCAATATCTTCCCTAGGGGCCTGTTTGTAAATCTAAACTCCTTTTTTGACTGAGATATTTATCCTAAGACGGCTGCGAAGGCAGTTTCGGCGATCCCATCTCCAAACTAAGCGTGATATTGAGTCTCAAAAAACCGTTAACAGATTTAGTTTTTTAGGCCCAACGTTTGAACCATCCTGTATGTTGTAACACAATTTTGGAATATACGCTTAAAAAATTGGCCCATTTGGATTCTTTTAGTTCTGAAGAGAGAATATTGATAACTTGTTCCAAAAGAAATGGGGCTTAAATTTCGACAAACGTGATTGTAGCGAATTGAAATTATTATTTTAGGATTTGTCATACTTCAATATTTTTCAATATTGTACAAAGGTGCTGTTTATTTGTGTCTACAAAATGGTTTTTCGGTTTTGTACGACATGGCACATATGTATGAAAAAAGTGCACATTAAACGTTATCTTTATCTTTATCTTTATACCTGCTTAATTAGAACAAACTATTAATTAACAAAATTTGTAATTATTTAATTTTAACTAACAGATACTTGGAAGTGATTAATCTTGATACTTTAAAAGTTTGCGACGATGTGGCATTCCCCATCTTCTTACTTCATTACATGTTCTCACTCTGTGTATCTTTGACCTCTGTTCTTAAAACTACTTCTGGGATGATTTCTGTTAGATTGATCTTATTATCCTAAATGCAAAAGACCTCTGTAAGTTAAGTATATGTTTTTGGAAGAAAGAAATCTCACGTATCCACCTAAACCACAAACATCTGATAAAAGTTGTCAAACTGAGGTGCACCATTATGCATAAACCACATCTGAGTTTTTTCTAGTAGCACAATGTTCATGTAAAACATTTTAAATACAAATCTACTTTTAATTTGCCCTCTAGAACAAATAAGATCTAAAAGATAATTCTGGATAAAGAATTAAGCTTTTCTTTATTTCATAAATGCTAATTATGCAAGTGTCTTACACTGTCCTTTCTAAACCGGCTTTTACCAGCAAAAAAAAAACTATCTTTGAAAATTTTTGTTTTGTCTGTGTTGATGTAGAAACTAATTAACGTATTAAAGGCTATCTAGGAGACCTTTCTGGACATGACCTCCACCTTTTTAATATGAAGCAATTGTTCTCCTAGTGTTTCATGACCAGCCTATTTATTTACTATATTTTGTGCTTACTTGCTTTTATTGTTTTCAAGCTTTAGTTTTTAAGGGAATGGTGTATTAGCATTAGCTTCTGTAACCTAATATACAAGTTAAGAATTGAATCAGATTACATGCCGGTACCTTAGCTTAACCTTTTTTTTGTTTTCATTTCAGCTGATGTGGTACTATGCACACTACCGTTAGGAGTTCTGAAAGTTGCAGTTGCACCAACTAGTGGCCAGCTGAATACCGTGCAATTTAGCCCTCCACTGCCAGACTGGAAAACATCAGCAATTCAGAGACTAGGTTTTGGAAATTTAAATAAAGTGGTTTTATGCTTTGAACGAATCTTTTGGAATCCGCAAGCAAATTTATTTGGACATGTTGGAAGCACTACAGCAAGTAGAGGGGAACTTTTTCTTTTTTGGAATTTATATAAAGCACCAGTATTATTAGCGTTAGTCGCAGGAGAGGCCGCGGCTATTATGGAAAATGTGACTGATGACGTTATTGTAGGCAGGTAAGATGTTGAAGGATTTTTAATGTTTTACGTTACTACTTTGATTTTTTCCTAGATGCATTGCAGTACTTCGTGGTATATTTGGGCAAAGTGGTGTACCGCAACCTAAGGAAACTGTCGTTACGAGATGGAGAGCAGATCCTTGGTCAAGAGGATCTTACAGCTTTGTGGCCGTTGGAAGTTCTGGAAGTGATTATGACTTATTGGCGTCTCCAGTAATTCCACCTAATGAACAAGGTGTATCCGTAACATCTGGTCCTGCCAAATTATTTTTCGCAGGCGAACATACTATTAGAAACTATCCAGCAACAGTCCATGGAGCATTTTTAAGTGGACTACGCGAAGCGAGTCGTATTGCAGATCAAATCATTGGAAATTTGTCTCATCCTAGTGTATGTTCCTAGATTTTTGTATGTTTCATTTTACGTTTTGTCACTACTTTGTAATTCAGTTGTTTTGCTATTTTCAAATATTAATTAGTAAATGTCCATTTATTAATTAGTAATAAATTAAGTTATGATAGTAACTAGTTTTATACATTTTTGTAATGAACGCCTTAAGCTGTAATAGAAATTGATCCTAATAAAGTTGAAATGTAAACGGTTGGATGAGTTACTTGCTGAACGTGTCTGTGCTGATCTTAAATTGCAGCATGATTCTTTAAGTTGAAATTAAGTATTAGATTTGAATTTTTCTTGTCTAACTCTCAAAACTAGGGTATAATCACATAAAGAAATTCACCATGTTTTATACATTACCATAACGCTCCGATTTTTTGAAATTTTTTTTTGTTTTTAGCCATAGTTTTCAAAGAAATTGACAGACATTGTCTAAGATGCATCAATCACTTTGTAGGAATGTAAGCAATACTCTTATGCTCACAAATTGTTTGATTTTTCATTCTTTAATATTTTTTATTTTTTCAAAATTTGTGCAAAGATAAGCCGTCTTGTTTTCCATTTGGCCATTTCCACGCCTTCTCCGCTTTCGTTATTGCTCGAATTACTGCATTTGCTTCCTTCAGTTCAATGATGAGTCCCAAAAATTTCTCACCCTCATAATGACGCATTCACCGTCCTCCTTCTTCACTGGCAAGAGATTCTTTTTGCATGAATTAATTGAATCATCACTGAAATCATCTTTTATGTCTTTGAAAATTTTTGGACCTAGACTTGACGAGTCATCATAAAAAAAAGATCAGCTTATTCTTTGTCATCCAATTCACCGATAGCATCGTACTGTTGCTTTTTGGACATATTCGTCTTTTTCTATCTGATCTTTGTTCCATTAAGTGAGGTTGCAACAGAATCCTCTTTCTATCCGATATTTCCCACGTCTTTAATAATGACACTTTTACCATCACTTTTTCAAGTCATGGAAGTTCGAGATCCCAAAATATCTGCGGTCTTCTTTTCATGAATATGCCAGTATGCAAAGTAACCCCAAGCAGACCCAAAAATACCACCTTAAAAAAATTTTACATTTGTGAAAATTCTTCTCAAACTATCAACTTAACCATTTCCAAATTTCATGCCGATGATATAAGGATTTAAAAAATGCTATTACTCACTTTGCCTTTTGAAGCAAATCCACTTATAAAAGTTCAACAATAATAACAAAGTAATCGCAAGTGAGTCAGTTTGATAGCTGTCAGTTATAACTAAGATTCATTTTTATTAATTTTGTGCCAATCATTGAAAATTGTCAAGAATAATGAATTGTTTATTGCATAATTATAACAATGGTAACTACGAAAAATGATACATACGATACAATTTTTATAGGCGAATATTAGTATTTGTTAGACTGAAATCAATTTCTTCGATGTATGTTCATGGGCCAAACTTCTTACTAGCGTATAAATATCTGGTGTCGAACAACACACAGCCTTGCAACCTACAAAATGGAAATAAAAAAAATGAAATCATTTTCATAACAATTTCTTTAGGATAATCATGGAACGTCTTTTATGATAAGTTCATTACGAAATTAGGTAACACTGTAAAAACAAAAACAATAATCTATATCAAACAGACGTTTAGAACTTCATGTCAGATAGAGGTTAATAGACATGTATTAGATTGTAATTTAAAAAAATTCCAAAGCCGCTCGCTTCTATAAAAATATCGATAGTACAGTTCAAACAGTTTCAACCCATTTTAATTTTTACATTGAGTCCGCTTTATATTAAGAAACTTTGTTAAGAAAAGTTATGCAAAATTTAATTTTCTTTAAAAAATATGTCTACATATTTTCTTATAAAATTAATCATTATTCAGATATTGAAAAAATTTCAAATAACACTTAAATTCTACCTTAGAAATTTTTGTCGCTAAATTACGCGTCGTATCAAAAAATTGTATTAACATAATTAATCGGTATCATTAAGGTCTATATATTGCTTTTTTTACGTCTTTGAAATATACAGCTGTTTCAGAAATATTCGATAAAAATAAAAAAAAAGCAGCTCCTAATAAAGCCCCCTCTCCGCCGCTGAATTTCTCCCAAAATCTAATCAACTCCAGGTGAAATGAAAACAAGCTCAAATACAAAACTTTAACGCGCCCCATTACATTTATAACTAGACGAAATATTAACTCATTTAGTCAAATAATATTCAAAATTTTTGTTAATTACATAATTTTTTTGCAGAAATTATTATTTAGGTACATAATAATAATTTAGAATTAAAATTATATGGATAATATTATTTAGAATTACAATTGTGTACCTATATAATAATAATTGGAGAATTGAAAGTAGGAGAGTCATGTAGTACCGACCACTTTTAGTTTTTTTTTGCCATAGTTTGGGCAAATAAATTGGCTATAATAAAATTAAAAAAAACTAATGTATAAATATTAATAGAAAAATCTGGAACACTGCAATTGTGGCAGGATCTATAACAAACAATATACACCCAGGTACCACAAAAAATTAAAAAACGCCGAACGTGTTCCAATACCAATCTGGTGAGCCAGATAAGCAACGAAGCGTTACTCGCTGATGGTATATGTATATTAGAAATTTTGTTTAGTTCGTCCCAGTCGACCGCTATTGAAACGCGTTCGGTGTTTTTTAATTTTGTGTCGTACGTGGGTGTATTTTGTTTGTTGTAATACCACTAGTACCTGAAAAAAGTACAGACATTGACTTTTTTAACTTAATTATAACAGTTAATAATAAGGCAAAAAAGAAAATTTGGCGTCCAGTACCGACCAGCTATTTTGTTGGTAAATTTTTGGGTTCATCTGACCAGTAACACTAAGAAAATACGTTTTAATGTTACAGTTGAACGTGTATTATCAAAAAGTTATTATTTGCAACATGATGTCGTAATATGTTAAGTAGAAGGGCTGTATTTACCAGCCTATAGCGATACAATGGCGGTATCTGTTTTAATACGCGACAACGAACTGTGGTCGGTACTGTATGTCTGTCGGTACTACACGACTCTCTCCTACGCCCATAATAATAATTTGAAAATTAAAATTATGTACATAATAATAATTGTAGAATTAAGATTATTTGGATAATTTAAAATGAAAAATACGCTTACTAAACATACAATTCATCATATTATTATTATGTCATAACATAATTCCAACTAAATTGAATAAAAAGTAAAATGGCATGCCATATTATTGCTCAGTGAGATAAAGCAGAAAGTGACGATATAAAAATGTAAACTTTCACAATTGTAACTCATAACTACGAATACTTTAGCTTTTGGGTTTAGAAATAATACATTTCAATGTAGTTATATAGCATAATTACCTTGAAATACATGGTTTCTAAACCTACTGTCTCCTAGGATTGACTGTGAGATAGGTGTAATATACCAAACAAATATTCGTGCGGCTTTCATTTTCTGCAGGCTTGGCCTACCGACCTAAAATAAATTTACACCAAATTCAAAATAAATAGTTGATTTTACGGAAAAATCTATTTGGATAAAATACTTTGCGTTGAAATTACAGCCCCATGCCAACTTTCGTTAAAATTCAATAAAAAAATACGTATTATTGCATCATATAACGTACTGTATGCATGTCCTTTATATCTTTTCCACCACGCTTCCTTCAACGTGAAATAGAACCATATTTAGATTTAATTTCAAACGGTATAAAATTTTCTTAATTCTAAAAATAGGACATTGCAAGCCAGATGGAACGGAAATCGAAATTGAAAACTCTTCTGGAAACAGTTCGTTAAACTGACCTGAAGGAAAGTAACACCCAATCCCATCTCACTAACCCACAGGACAACCTAATCCCTGCGACCAAGGAAAGGCCGGCTTGTTCGATCATCACCTTCACTCCATTTTCGGATCCACCGAAAATCCTCATTTCGGCACCCTATCACACCCGATCAGGTCAAAGTGTACTTAAAAGATGGACGCAATTCAGCCCCAAGTCATGACGGCCTTAACCGTAAATGTTTCGAATGAGTTACTAGAACTAATGTTTTAATACATGTATCATTATCAAGAGAAAGTATGTAAGTAATATAATAACAAGTAGGCAGTAAGGTAGAACAGAGAACTTGACGTAAATAATAATTCTATACTTAAAATGTCTGTTAAATGTGTCTATAAGATCAACCTGTGCGTTCATTAAAGTACTTTCTGGTTACGTTTATAAACTTCGAATGCTTCGAAAACAACTAATTGGTCTTTCTTATTACAAAAAAAATATTCTTTTTTTGGTTCTGTGTTTAGTTTGATTGTGTTGTAAACGGTGTATAATAAAAAAACTCATTCCACTCACGACTAAGCAAAGTCGAGGACAAAAATATAAACCTTTAAGAACAGGGAGTTATAAAAATTGGCGCCCAACGTGGGGCTCGACCTCACAACTCTGAAATTAAGTGTCTCCTGCTACACCGACTGAACTAGCCGGAACCATCGTAGTTGACATGGATTTTCCACTTACGAACGGATGGGTACAAAACATGCGATCGTGTACGGAAATGGGGATTGAAGTTCGATGGACACTGTGGTCCAGCATCTTTCCTAGAACGACTGCAAGAATTACAAATATGTTACCACATCACTAATGAAGAATTACTAGGTACTTTACTACCTGAATTGCTAAAGAGTAACGCATTTCTTTGGTACCGGAATAACAAACTTTTATGGCCCACTTGGGAACACTTTATCAGCGGTTTCCGCTTACAATTGCTTCCACCCAGGTACCACAACCGGCTAGAACAAGAGATTAAGAATCAACTCCAAAGACCGAAGGAAAAAGCAGTCGATTACATCACGGCCTTATTAACCCTTATACGTGATATCGATGGATGTCCAACTGAAGCTAGTTATAAGTGATATACGATAATCTACGAACACAATACAAATTTTATACTCGAAAAAAAGACTTCACTACCTTATCCGAATTGGTAGGAATCGCACAACAATTTGAAATATTACCGCAAAGAATACCATGTCTATCTTCCAGCCATACACCACCTGTCCAGTTTAGTGCCCTGAGTACTTCACCTACACCACCACCAGCACAAACGAAACCTGCAAAAATTACAATTAAATCAGAAACCAGGGAAAAGCAACCCGCTTACCAAAGAGAAATTGGACTTGCGGGGAAAAAGGTCACTTTAGAGGCTGTGTCGAGAATTATTTATGTTTATGTAAACATATACTATTTTATTGAAGCAATTTAACAATTAATAGTAAACCTGTTACTTTTTCATTTGTTATAAATTAATTTATAAACAAAATAAATTAAAGTCGGGAGGGCTAACTGGGTTAATTTCGTTGTTTATAAATAAAAGTAAAATTTAAAAAAATAGAAACGTTAAGTTATCACAATTCAAGACTATAATAAAACATTTGATAAATAAATATTAAATTAAATAACAAATAACTAACTCTAACTCGGAAATCTAAATTTAAAATATATAAATTGTTTGGTCGAAAATAAATAACAGCAAGTCCGGTAACTACCTAATTGAAACATAGTGTGATTGAAAGGTATTTGAGTAAAAAAATATATATATATATATATATATATATATATATATATATATATATATATATATATATAATAGAAGGCCGACACTTGACGACTTTTCTTACGTCACAAGCCCCGCCCCTTTCACTTTTTTATATGCCCACGTGGGGGACCGCATTTCCACCCTTATTTTTACTCGCTTACGTGTAGGACGTATTTTTTCACCCCTATTTTTACACACCCACGTGTGAGACCGTATTTTCAACCCCTGCTGAAATTTTTATCCTTAATTTTGACACACCCACGTGTGAGACCGTATTTTCAACCCTTTCTTTTCGAAGGCCCTTTTCAACCCTAGTTTTTACTCGCTTACGTATAGGACGTGTATTTTCAACCTATTTTTTAGACACCCACGTGTAGGACGTGTTTTTTCACCCTATTTTATGACAGCTCACGTATAGGATGCGTATTTTCTACCCTACGGGTCAACCCTAATTAGAGCCTTTCTATACTTGCGCACGTGAGGGGCTGGGGCTGGTCTTGGTGCTGGGGGCTGAACCTGGACTTGGACTTGGGGTTGGTCTTAGGGTTATTTTGATGGTATTAAGGTCCTTCTGGCTATATTAAGAGCAGTGCCCCTGGAGGTTAGGCAAATGCACACGCATACAATGTTGAAAATTGCATAATTAATAAGATATTATTAAAATTATCGATCCTATTGCTTTAAAATGGTCAAATGCTATTCGATGATCTTTTACCTATACGAGAAAACGTTATATTTCTAATAAGGAGGTTCTTGTAAGACACGTGTAGGGCTTCGCAACATGTTCTCAGGCCTTCGCCCCCTGACCGGAGATGGTGTGGGAACCTAACCTTATAAGACAAATGTAGAGCTTAGCCCCTATCGTGACCCCCTCGATGCAATTGTATGTTGTTCTAACTAAATCTTACAGCTGTAGGCCTTCGCCCCGTCATACAAAATTGTATTCTAATAAGGAGATTCTTGTAAGGCAGGACTTGTATCAGGGTCTGCGCCCTAGCCCCTTTGAGTAAAAATTGATTTTAGCGCCATCTAGTGGTGTATAGACTAGTGAACATTTTCTATAATAGAAGCTGATAATGCACACCTCTCTCTTGCTCTATCTTGTTTCTTCCTCCCCTCTCTCTTTCTGTCTCCACACACACACGCGCGCACGCACGCACGCACGCACACGCACGCACACACGCACACGCACACACACACACACACACACACACACACACACACACACACACACACCACACACACACACACACACACACACATCACACACCACACACACCACACCACCCACCCACCCACACCACACCACACCACACGCACCGCACCGCACACGCACACGCACACGCACACGCACACGCACACGCACACGCACACGCACACGCACACGCACACGCACACGCACACGCACACGCACACGCACACGCAAACGCGCACACGTGCACACGGACGCACACGGACGCACACGGACGCACACGGACGCACACGGACGCACACGGACGACACGGACGCACACGGACGCACACGGACGCACACGGACGCACACGGACGCACACGGACGCACACGGACGCACACGGACGCACACGGACGCACACGGACGCACACGGACGCACACGGACGCACACGGACGCACACGGACGCACGGAGACACGGAGAAGGGTGGCGACGGCGGTGCGTGGTGGCGTGCGTGCGTGCGGTGTGTGTGGTGGGTATGGGTGGGTGTGGTGGGGCGCGCGCGAGTGCGAGTGCGAGTGCGAGTGCGTAGTGCGAGTGCGAGTGCGGTGCATGTGCGAGTGCGAGCTGCAGCGCAGCGCGTGCTGCTGTGCGCGTGCGGCGCTTGCGCGTGTGCGTGTGTGTATGTGTGAGACAGAAAGAGAGAGGAATAAACAAGATAGAGCAGAGAGAGTGTGTATTATCAGCTTCTATATAGAAAATGTTCATTAGTCTATACGCCACTAGATGGCGCTAAAATCAATTTTACTCAAAGGCCAGGCGCAGAGCCTGATACAAGTCCTGCCTTACAAGAACCTCCTTATTAGAATACAATTTTGTATGACGGGGCGAAGGCCTACAGCTGTAAGATTAAGTTACAATAACATAGAACTGCATCGAGAGGGTCACGATAGGGGCTAAGCTCTACACTTGTCTTATAAGGTTAGGTTCCCACACCATCTCCGGTCAGGGGGCGAAGGCCTGAGAACATGTTGCGAAACCCTACACGTGTCTTACAAGAACCTCCTTATTAGAAATATAACGTTTTCTCGTATAGGTAAAGATCATTCAATAGCATTTGACCATTTTAAAGCAATAGGATCGATAATTTTAATAATAATGTCTTATTAATTATGCAATTGTATGCGTGTGCATTTGCCTAACCTCCAGGGGCACTGCTCTTAATATAGCCAGAAGGACCTTAATACCATCAAAATAACCCTAAGACCAACCCCAAGTCCAAGTCCAGGTTCAGCCCCCAGCACCAAGACCAGCCCCAGCCCCTCACGTGCGCAAGTATAGAAAGGCTCTAATTAGGGTTGACCCGTAGGGTAGAAAATAGGCGTCCTATACGTGAGCTGTCATAAAATAGGGTGAAAAAACACGTCCTACACGTGAGTGTCTAAAAAATAGGTTGAAAATACACGTCCTATACGTAAGCGAGTAAAAACTAGGGTTGAAAAGGGCCTTCGAAAAGAAAGGGTTGAAAATACGGTCTCACACGTGGGTGTGTGAAAATTAAGGATAAAAATTTCAGCAGGGGTTGAAAATACGGTCTCACACGTGGGTGTGTAAGAAATAATTAGGATAAAAGGGTTGAAAACACGGTCCCACACGTGGGCATATAAAAAAGTGAAAGGGGGCGGGGCTTGTGACGTAAAAAAGTGGTGGGGAAAAGGTCGGCCTTCTACTTATATATATTCATACTGCAAGTATGCACTTGATATATTTCTATCTTTCTTGACTGTCTATGTTTCTACTTCTTACTTCTTTACGTGTCGGGGCAGTAGACAAATAACTGTTCGGTAGTAGGACGATACCGTTAATAGGGAATGCTACATCGTCCGGGGCACGATTTGGCTAGTAACCTGTCTGCCCGCTATATTATTACTCAAGAGAATAATACAAGTGCCTCAGATCGACCTGGCTATAAGGGGCGGTCAAGACCGAAACAGACAGGCCCCGTTGCTGCGACTGTGCAAGGAAAGAATGGCGAGTCGGTATGTGGAATGTTAGAGGCATGCATGGTAAAGAATTTGAAATTGCGAATGTAATGTAGGAAATGCAGCTTGATATTCTGTGTGTATTGGAGTCAAATCGCAAAGGAAAGGATGCTGTGGAGATGGAGGAGAGTCAGGAGTTGAGACTGAAGTTCATGGCGTAAAAGGTGTTGGGGTGAACGTAAGTGAAAGAGCCAAAATATGTATTCAACAGTACGAATTGGTATCTCCTCGGGTAATGTGGTTAGAGTGAAGGTGGAGTTTAGAAGATTTTTTTATTGCATGCTATGCACCGGTGAATGGAGAAAGAGACCAAGAGTGTGAGTACTTTTGGAATGATGTATAGAATGTGTTGATGTGTTGATCGTATGTAAGCCAAACGAAAGAGTGATGAAAGTGGGAGATATGAACGGATGGAAGATAACATACTAAATGCGTTCTTGGAAAGAGCCAATGAGAATGGTTAACGCCTGGTGAGCATCTGTGTGGAGAGAAGCCTGTTTGTATCTAGTACATGCTTTAAACACAAAATGTGCACATGTATACATGACAAAGGGATTAATTTAAAAGTATGATTGCCTTGATAGTGTATGATGAACAACTACTTAGAAACCTGGCAAAAGGCACAAAAGTAATTCACGTAATCATTGTGTGGATCGGACCACTTTTGATTGTATTGAGAGTGCGTTTAGGGCAAAAGTGGGTCTAGAGAAGGAAAGCAAACGTAGCGCGAACGTCAAAAATTAGGGTAGACAAACTAATAGGTAATGGCGTGAGAATGAAATACGCAGATTCCGTGAGTAAAGAGTTGAATGTGAATGAAACAGTGTGGAACGAACAAATAAAAGACGCTGACGTTGAAAGTGCATGGATAAGTTTGAAAAACCGTGTTGTCAATTGTGCCGTGCGAATATGTGGAAGAGCGACAGAAAAAATGTGTTTGGTGGAATGAATCGGTAAAAAAGGCCGCATGTAAGAAAAAAGATGCGTACATGGCAATGATTGCTGTAAAAAATTAGACTGAGAAAAAGCGATTGTATGATGTGCACAGATTAAGAAATAAAGAAGCGAAGGATACATTGAGAATAAGTGAAGAGGATGTGATGACTGTGGAAGGAGAGAAAATGCAGAATGATTTTGAGGGAAACAAAAAACTTCTGGAAGTGGGTCAAAAATACAAAACATGGCCCAAAACAGAACGGTGCATACGAGCAACGAAATAGTATTGGACGATTGTGAAGTGAGGAAATGCTGGCAAGAATATTTTGGAAAGCTGTACAGTAGTGAAGAAAGTAAGACTGAAGGTTTAAATAAGGAGAATATAGAAGGAATGGTGAATGAAACTGAGAAAGATATTGGGATAAATGAGATAGAGAAAACGGTAGGAAGGTTGAAAAACGGCAAAGGAGCTGGCGTAGATGAAATCACTGGTGAAACGCTAACGTATGGAGGTGCAAAGCTTATACGAAGATTGTGTGAACTATTCAATGTATGTCTTAAGGGTGGAAAAGTGCCGAGGAATTGGAAGAGCGCGATCATTGTACCACTGTATAAGGGTAAGGGGAACAAGAGTAATTGCAAGAACTACAGAGGAATAAGTTTGCTCAGTATACCTGGTAAAGTATTTGGAACAATATTGATTGATAGGGTGCGAGAAACTACACAAACTAAGATTTGTAATGTGCAGGCCGGCTTAATACCAGGGAGAGGATGTGGTGATCAGATAGTTGTTCTCCAGAAGGTGATCGAAAAGTGTTTAAGTGTAACAAGGAAGCTGTACTCTGCGCCTGGAGAAAACATACGACAGAGCGAATAGGGAGAAGTTGTGGGAAATATTAAATAAATGTGGCGTAAATAGAGGCCTAATATACGGAATAAGGCCAGTATGTAACGGTAACCGGGCATGTGTGATGGTAAGAGGAGGTGTGAGTGAATACTTTAGCATTGAGAAAGGAGTGCGACAAGGCTGTGTGATGTCACCGTGGTTGTTCAATCTATAGTTGGATAAATATGTTAGGCAAGCGTGTAACGATACAAATGGTGTAATGGTTGGTGACATAAGTATACGAGTTCTAGTGTATGCAGATGACACAATCTTGTTAAGCGACATTGCGGATTAGCTACGTCATTATTGTATGGAAGTCAGACATGAGAATGTCAAAAAAAGCACGAAAGTAAAATAAATGCCGTGAGTATGAGATCCTGAAAGGCGCATGTGGTAAAGCGAGAAGTGATAAGAAAAACAATTAGTGTATTACGGAGTGTGGCGAGGAAAAGACGATGATGGATAGATATAAAATTAGTGCATTACGTAGCAAATATATAAGGGGGAGGTTAGAGGTAAGGCGGGGACTGGTAGGACGCGTAAAACTTGGTTGAATGTAGGAGAATGTATCATAAAAGAAAGAAAGATAAGGAGTTTTAAAAATAAAAGGACATGTCAGAGACAATGTATGAATCTTGCGGTAGCTAGGGAGGTATGCGGAGATAGGAAAGTATGTGTGGTAGGGTGGGTGGGTGGCTGCGTGCGTATGTGCGTGCGTGTGTGCGTTCGTGCGTGCGTGCGTGTACGTGTGTGCGTGTTTGTGTTTGTGTGTGTAGGACAGCTGGTATTTTTGAATCCAGAGTTGGGTTTTGCAAGCTGTAGCTTAAATTAAATCAGTATTTTTGAAATGAAAGTTAGCTTTTACACGTTGTAACTTAATTCAAGTCAGTATTTTTTAAGTGAACGTTTTTTCAATCTGTAGCTTAATTCAAGTCAATATTTTTTAATTTTAAGCTGGTTTTTGCAAGCTATAAGTTTTGATTTGGGTGATTGAATTGATTTGATTGAGATTGATTTGCGCATGATCCAATGTCTTTCCACGCTTGTGTCGTCACGTTTATGGAGAGTATCAACTCTGAGTGTCGGTTAGCCGTATCTACAAAGTGAGCGGTTGCTTATATATATATATATATATATATATATATATATATATATATATATATATATATATATATGTATATTGTTTCGAATCGAAATACTCTTTTGTTTGTTCCTCAGCTAGAGTGAAAATAAAGTTTCTTCTTTTTATTTTACTGCCTACGAATTCCTTATAAACTATCCAGGCGTTGATTGTGGCAAGATCTAAAACATTGTAAAACACATGAGCTGGCCATCTATGTGAATCAGCTTTCGTACAATATTTTCTAGTCAATGGTCCAACACATCTACCTCTAACTTTGTTTCATTGTAATACAACACTGTCTCACGCTTCTTCTTTTTGCCATCATCTATAGCCACAGTTGGATGTAGCGTACTTAGCAATATGACATTCTTATTAACTTTACCCTGATAAATTGACAAGGTGCTGTTACCATTTTTCATTACTGTGGTATTTCTGCCCTTTTATTCTTGATACAAATTGGTAATTCCCTTCTTGCTCGGTTCATTGTTCCTACTATTGTTGTGTTCTTTTTGCCAGCATTGTTGCTAACTTTTGGCTGGTAAAAAAGTTGTCGGTAGTAACCTTTCTACCCATATTTAGGAAAGGTTCCATTAATTTTAAAGCAACATATTTTGGAAGGGGTTGGTTGATAGGACGCACATCATCTTTTCCTAAATAAGGAAAACCATTCAGGAGATATTTAGAATTCGTATCAACAGCTAGCCAAAATTTTACACCAAATTTATCAGGCTTATTCGCCATATATTGTGTAAATCTGCATCTAGCTTTAGTAGAAAACAGTTGTTCGTCTACTGTAATGTTTGCTCCTGGACATAACAAGCTTTACAGTTACTAATAAATGTATCCCATATTTCGGACGCCAAAGCAAACTTATCACTAACCAGACGTTGATCGAATATCAAATATTAAAAATATCATGATTTCGAGAAATCGATTGCGTGACATGGCTTCACGAAAAAATTGCAGACCATAAACTGTAATGCTCTAATGTTCTTGCGCCGTAAGCACCACGAGCTAGCAATATTGCAACAAAAGCGTCAAGTTATTGAAGTGTCAATTGCCAGTTATCATTTCCTAGTTGTCGTTTAGCTTCAATTTCAGTTTCAGAATGTGTGTTAGCGTTGTGTTATCTATAAACAATCGAAATGCACTTAGCACAGAGTTGGCAAACACATTTTTTATTTATTTTTTGCATAAGGAGTTGGTCCAGGAGTATTTCGTATAACATTTCTTTGAACTATACGGCCAACATAAGGTCCACTTGATTCCACTTCCCATATATCATTAGATTTGGATGATTGTTTACTCCCCACAGGTAAACGCATGTAATTTTTTCGTTTTGGATGGTGTTCAATGTCATCACTAATTTCATTAGATGTACAAGGATCAGAAGTGACATTATTTACGCCGACATCAAATTATTCACTCTGTTCACTACTTTTGTCATCAACAGGAGCAGCTTCATCACTTTCACCATCTTCGGAGTGGTTCCCGCAGTATCCAAATACTACAAAAAAACTCTAAAACGGCTTAATTTTCTTAATATATTTTTTTATATTGTAAAAGGACATAAAAATCTAGAAACAGTCATAATATCTCAACACCGTAACTCTAAGAACAATGGAAAAACAACATATTAAAGAAGGCACGCGGTCAAATTGACCATCGCGGCAGTTCTAGTGTTAAGGGATCAAACCTAAGCAATTATTCGAGCTTGATTTATTAAAAATTCTCTCCAACCATTTTTTGTTTTGTTTTTTTATATTTTCTAGACAACCAGCCACTCTTATGAATACAACTAACCTGCTTTTTTTAAAGCTACTAGTATAGGAGATGCATTTTCAAATATTTAATAATGATATTGTTATAGCTTTCTAACTATTTTGGTTACAAACTTGGGATTTTGGAAATAAACTTCATTTGCGCTAATGAAATAATATTATTCTGATGAAAACACTACTTCCGGTTTTTCCGGAAATTGAAAATATTCCTCGTATTGCTGGTATAACATACACATACTTTTACTTTGTTTGAAAGGGAGCAAAATTTGCTTTAAAATGATATGAAACAGTCCATAGTTATCTTGAACGGTAAGCGAGATATCTATTTTTAACTTTCAACCTACATATACATATGTAGGTATAGAAGGTTATGCAATCGACTTTTTTTTCACTATCGCCAAATCGACTTATAAGCTTATTTTACAACTTTTGGCCAAGTTTATTAGGGTCAGTTTTTGGTTTTTATTAAATATTTCTAAAACAGCAGAATATTTCAAACGTATAAATATACCCCATATATTTTTTAATATTTTGCACGGAAGTCCTGTATTGCGCTAGCATTCATTCACCTAGTTTAATTTATATTAATTGTTTTCATTCATTGGTATATTATGTCATTTAAGGGTATTATTAAATAAGATGAAATTGTGTGGCATCTCAATTATTGTTTACCTGTATACATGTTTACATCATATTTTGGAAGATTTTAAAATGTTTTTATAAGGTTCCATGAATTCTTTAATAAAGAACTAAGTACACCTCAGATCAAGTTTAGTGACAAGTAGAAACAACCGTATTGCATTAGGCTTTTGAAATGATCCATAATTGAGTTAAATGAAATGGAAAAGGGAATCACGTACCTGACTTCAAACTTTTCACGTGTGCATTAAATTGAAAATTTATCTTCCGTAAATAGGTCTGAAGATGACAATACCTTTACGTGTAGTTATGAGGTTATTAACACTTGATAAGGTTAATGTGGCAAGATAATTTCATAGTTTTGATTAGTTTAATTATTTTACATAATTATGTTTACGGTTTCATTGAAAATCATAATTGTTTATAAGCTACAATTTTTCATAGCCTTCAGTCATATCAAATTTCATTATTACCGCATAGGTCGGGTATAAAACAATATATTTAAAACTGTGTTCTATTTACAGACTATGCACAATTGTGTATGCAGTAAATGTATTTTGAGTTTCTCGTAAAAAAATAAACCTATTCGTACGTTATGGTCATAATTAGTAAAGAGCGTATTATCCCCTACTGTTCCTTTCGCACTATGTTCTTATTCTTTAAACAACTTGATTGGAAATAAATGCAATTCTAAAGTGAAAATCGACAAAATCAAAACCAAGAATTCCCAATTACGGTATAAATGAAATAGATATACGGCGTGAACTAACTACCCAACAGATTGTGATGCTATTACGTGTTCTTGTAATAGACAAAAGGTTATAATAGTATGGCAAGACTTACAAATAAGAATTTTTAGGGACCCTTGTTAGATTTCGAAGAAAAGTGAAACTCTTTAATAATTTTCCAATTTAAAATAATATAATTTAATATAATAATATAGGTACCGGGTGGTCATAAAGTAAGGAATAAATTCAATATCTCGTAAAGCACAATTTTTCAAAAATCGCTCGGACCCGTCGATTTTATATTTTCAGGCATATTTGGGAAAAAATTTTATACAGGGTGTCTCAAAAGATTTGCTAAAAATTTTTTCAAATTGCAACAATTTTTTATTGCATTTTGGATTCTTACAATTCTAAACATTTGTTATGTAGCATCTATACCTAAGTCCAAGCGTTTTGGAGTTATTCGCATTCAAAATTTAAAAATTGAAAAAAGATCATGAAGAAAATGAAAAATAACGTTTTATTATATCGAAAACAAAGATTTGTAAACTTAAAAATAATTTTATTTCAGCAAATGTTGGAAATGTCCTCCGTTAGTCAACTGACAATAGCCTAATCGATCTACAAATTCCTGCTGCACATTTCGAACCATTTCGGGCGTTAGTTGACTAACGGAGGACATTTCGAACATTTGCTGAAATAAAATTTTTTAAGTTTACATCTTTGTTTTCGATATAATAAAACGTTATAAAATTATTTTATTTTTCATTATCTTCATGATCTTTTCAGATAAATGAATCCAAACGCTGGATTTAAATGCTACATTGTTTAGAATTGTAAAAAATCAAATCAATAAATTGATTGAAAAACAAATCTTTCTCAGCAACATCTTTTAACACTAATGTTTTTCGCCAAATATCTGAAAATCGACAGTCAATGAAATTAATCTCTTACGACCACCGTATATAATATAATTTAAATTTAAAAGAACACTTATTTATGATATAACATTGTAGACAAAAGAAACATTATAGTAAAGTATATTTCAGGTACAGCTTCATATTTATTTCAACGCATAGGTTTTGTACAGTTTTCAAGTTGTGTCACCAACATTTAAGCTTTTGACCATTGTGATGATTTAGGTGGCTGTTGTGGAAGCATAGCTTTTGGTCGTTGAAATGATATGCTTCGATCACTCTACATCCAATTTTTGCCTAATATTTGCACTAATCGTAAAGATACTTGGTCTTTTTTTAAAAAAAGCGAAAGATTCAAAAAACCACCGACACAAAATAAAATCTCTAAAAAGTAAAAAAGTCTTAAATCAGCACTCTCGATTAAGCCAATCTTTCAAACAAACAAACAAAATCGTTTCATCAGTTTGGTAGCTACGATGTCAAAGACAGATAAACAGCCACACGTTAAACCCATAACACACCTCTATTTTCTTGAGTCATAGTTAAAACACTTTAAATAGTCAGCATTACAAACAAAAAAGAATTAAATAAAACCAGCTCGTCCGTTTGGTAGCTATTGCGCCACAGGATGACACACAAATGCTCAGATACACACATACACAGATTCACACATACACAGATACACAGATACACAGATACACAGATACACAGATACACAGATACACAGATACACAGATACACAGATACACAGATACACAGATACACAGATACACAGATACACAGATACACAGATACACAGATACACAGATACACAGATACAGATACACAGATACACAGATACACAGATACACAGATACACAGATACACAGATACACAGATACACAGATACACAGATACACAGATACACAGATACACAGATACACAGATACACAGACACACAGACACACAGATACACAGATACACAGATACACAGATACACAGGTACACAGGTACACAGGTACACAGGTACACAGGTACACAGATACACAGATACACAGATACACAGATACACAGATACACAGATACACAGATACACAGATACACAGATACACATATACACATATACACAGATACACAGATACACAGGTACACAGGTACACAGGTACACAGGTACACAGGTACACAGATACACAGGTACACAGATACATAGATACACAGATACACAGATACACAGATACACAGATACACAGATACACAGATACACAGACACACAGACACACAGACACACAGATACACAGATACACAGATACACAGATACACAGATACACAGATACACAGGTGCACAGGTGCACAGGTACACAGGTACACAGGTACACAGGTACACAGGTACACAGGTACACAGGTACACAGATACATAGATACACAGATACACAGATACACAGATACACAGATACACAGATACACAGATACACAGACACACAGAACACAGACACACAGACACACAGACACACAGAACACAGATACACAGATACACAGATACACAGATACACAGATACACAGATACACAGATACACAGATACACAGATACACAGATACACAGATACACAGATACACAGATACACAGGTACACAGGTACACAGGTACACAGGTACACAGGTACACAGATACACAGATACACAGATACACAGATACACAGATACACAGATACACAGACACACAGACACACAGACACACAGACACACAGACACACAGACACACAGACACACAGACACACAGACACACAGACACACAGATACACAGATACACAGATACACAGATACACAGATACACAGATACACAGATACACAGATACACAGATACACAGATACACAGATACACAGGTACACAGGTACACAGGTACACAGGTACACAGGTACACAGGTACACAGGTACACAGATACACAGATACACAGATACACAGATACACAGATACACAGATACACAGATACACAGATACACAGATACACAGATACACAGATACACAGACACACAGACACACAGACACACAGACACACAGACACACAGACACACAGACACACAGATACACAGATACACAGATACACAGATACACAGATACACAGATACACAGATACACAGATACACAGATACACAGATACACAGATACACAGATACACAGATACACAGATACACAGATACACAGATACACAGATACACAGATACAGATACACAGATACACAGATACACAGATACACAGATACACAGATACACAGATACACAGATACACAGATACACAGATACACAGATACACAGATACACAGATACACAGATACACAGATACACAGATACACAGATACACAGATACACAGATACACAGATACACAGATACACAGATTGTCAGGGTATTTTGAACACCCTGTATACGTATTGGGTAATTTTGTTTGTAGTTTTATTCACTTAGTTAGATTCCGTATATACATATTTTTTTTTGTCAAGTTTAGTTTTATAGATGAATTTGTGTTTAACGTGTGTAGCGACCTTTAGGGATGGTAGGTGTATGGCGAGCTTTAGTTTTTTTTTTGTTTGTGAAATTATTATTCCGTAATTTAGGTTGTTTTTCCTTATTATTTCCCGTTTATAGAAGTTTGATTAACGTTTATTTGTAAATAGTGGTATCTACGTTTAATTAAGGTTCATTTCGTTTGATTTCCGTAAAATATAATAGAGAGTTTTGTAAAGCTGACGTAATTTAAATAAATAGTGTGGATTTGTATGTGTATGATGTCATGTTAGCGACTTAAAGTCGCTTAAGTATAGTTGTTCAGATTATTATTGAGTATTTTGGTTTTAATTCATAGAGGAAGAAAGTGGGACTGATTGCTTGTACTTAAATAAAAATATAGAGATGTTTTCTCGTTGATCTTGCTGACGTTTAGTTTTGAAAATTTACCGAGTCCTTACGGACAGAAACGAATTTGTGGATTGGGGTACCATATTTTCCCTTCCGTTTTTTAATTGGTGGAATTAACAGATAAGATTTTTATGAGTAGTGGGATTCAAAATTCAAAGATGGAATTTGTTAATAATTTTTGGGATTCTGAAACTGATCGTGCTTTCGAGTAGTATACGTTGCCGTTTATTGTTACGCTTTAAGGGGGTGGTTTAGAACGTTGAAATTTTGGACCTTGTGGTGTTTAACGAGCGTACTTTTTTTGTGTAGTAAGGGTAGTTTAGCTACTTCTGAAGAATACCTGTGAAAGGGATTTTATTAAAATTGTTCATCACCAAAGGATTATACCTAGTGCCGATTTCGGTTTTACGTAAAGTTACCTAGAGGACATCGCGAAATTGGATGTACTTCTTTAGTTCAACACCATATTAAGACCAATAGTGAACCGATTAAGCAACGTTATTATCGCGTATCGCCCTTTATACAACAACAGATTGATATCGAATTGGAGAAGATGCTGAAGTTGGACGTGGTGGAAAAATCCACGAGTGCGTGGTCCAGTCCGATCTTATTAGTGAAGAAGAAAGATAATAGTTACCGATTTTGTGTCGACCTTCGGAAAGTGAATAAGGTTACCGAGAAGGACGCGTATCCGTTACCTTACGTGTCCTCGATTTTGGACAGACTTCGTGACGCAAAATTTATTTCGTCTTTGGACATCAAGTCCGCGTATTGGCAGATACCAATGGCGGAGGACTCTAAGCAATATACAGCTTTACCGTACCCAACAGATTATTTCAGTTTAAACGACTACCGTTCGGTTTGGCTAACGCACCAGCCAGTTGGCAACGATTTATTGACCGAGTTTTGGGACCGGAATTAGAACCTTATGTTTTCGTTTATCTTGATGATACGATATTTGTACACCTACATAGAAACACAGAAGTTCTACAGAAGTTTTTCGTCGATTTACGAGGCAGGAATAACGTTAGCGGGACAAATGTACCTTCTGTATTAAAGGGCAATTGACCTGAGGTAGTTGCATATTTCACGAAATATTTAAGATAAGTGATTTAGACCGGCGTTACACCGATCGCTGGCCAGTCTTTCGTCGCCGATTAAGTATTTGTTGTTTTCTATGCGCCTTATCGTATGTTGATATTTATACCATTTTTTGATATATTATTGTTTTTGAAGCCCTATTCAGAGTGGTATTGAACTGAGTTGCTGTCTACACACCTGGGATCGATTGCGGATAGGTAAGCGTATGTTGTATGTTTAGACACGCTATGTACTCGTAATTTTGGCACGACAACCCTATTTTGACTACCAAACATTCTGGCGCCAAACCGAATTGATTTTGTCTTACCCTATTTGACTTACGTACGATTTACTATTCTGGATGCGCAAAATTTTCAACACGATACACCCATATGCTGGCTAGTCGGGCAAAAGGCCAATTTATCTGTAATCCGTTCTCACGTTTGTACCGTTACAAGATACATAGATACACAGATACACAGATACACAGATACACAGATACACAGATACACAGATACACAGATACACAGATACACAGATACACAGAACACAGACACACAGAACACAGATCACAGATACACAGATACACAGATACAGATACACAGATACACAGATACACAGGTACAGGTACACAGGTACACAGGTACACAGTACACAGGTACACAGGTACACAGGTACACAGGATACACAGATACACAGATACACAGATACACAGATACACAGATACACAGATACACAGATACACAGATACAGATACACAGATACACAGACACAGACACAGAACACAGATACACAGATACAGATACAGATACACAGATACACAGATACACAGATACAGATACAGATACAGATACAGATACACAGATACACAGATACACAGTAACAGGTACAGTACACAGTACAGGTACACAGATACACAGATACACAGATACAACAGATACACAGATACAGATACACAGATACACAGATACACAGATACACAGATACACGATACACAGATACACAGATACACAGATACACAGATACACAGATACACAGATACACAGATACACAGATACACAGATACAGATACAGATACACAGATACACAGATACAGATACACAGATACACAGATACACAGATACAGATACACAGATACACAGATACACAGATACACAGATACACAGATACAGATACAGATACACAGATACACAGATACACAGATACACAGATACACAGATACACAGTACACAGATACACAGATACACAGATACACAGATACACAGATACACAGATACACAGATACACAGATACACAGATACACAGATACACAGATACACAGATACACAGATACACAGATCACAGATACAGATACACAGATACACAGATACAGATACACAGATACCACAGATACACAGATACAGATACACAGATACACAGATACACAGATACACAGATACAGTACCAGATACACAGATACACAGATACACAGATACACAGATACACAGATACACACAGATACACAGATACACAGATACACAGATACACAGATACACAGATACACAGATACACAGATACACAGATACAGATACACAGATACACAGATACACAGATACACAGATACACAGATACACAGATACACAGATACACAGATACACAGATACACAGATACACAGATCACAGATACACAGATACACAGATACACAGATACACAGATACACAGATACACAGATACACAGACTACACAGATACACAGATACACAGATACAAGATACACAGATACACAGATACACAGATACACAGATACACAGTACACAGAACACAGAACACAGTACACAGATACACAGATACACAGATACACAGATACAGATACACAGATACACAGTACAGTACACAGACACAGATACACAACACAGTACACAGATACACAGATACACAGAACACAGATACAGATACACAGATACACAGATACACAGATACACAGATACACAGTACACAGACACACACAGACACAGATACACAGATACACAGAACACAGAACACAGATACACACAGGCACAGATACACAGATACAAAGATACACAGATACACAGGTACACAGGTACACAGATACACAGGTACACAGATACACAGATACAGTTACACAGCTACACAGATACACAGATACGCAGATACACAGATACACAGATACACAGATACGCAGATACACAGATACACAGATACACAGATACGCAGATACACAGATACACAGATACGCAGATACACAGATACACAGATACACAAATACACAGATACACGGATACAAAAGACACAGATACACAGATACACAGATACACAGATACACAGATACACAGATACACAGATACAGATACACAGATACACAGATACACAGATACACAGATACAGATACAGATCAGATACAGATACACAGATACACTGATACACAGATACAGATCACACAGATACACAGATACACAGATACACAGATACACAGATACACAGATACACAGATACACAGATACACAGATACACAGATACACAGATACACAGATACACAGATACACAGATACAGATACAGATACACAGATACACAGACACAGATACACAGATACACAGATACACAGATACACAGATACACAGATACACAGATACACAGATACACAGATACACAGATACAGATACACAGATACACAGATACAGATACACAGATACACAGATACACAGAGTACAGATACAGATACACAGATACACAGATACACAGATACACAGATACAGATACAGATACACAGATACACAGATACACAGATACACAGATACACAGATACACAGATACACAGATACACAGATACACAGATACACAGATACACAGATACAGATCATACAGATACACAGATACACAGATACACAGATACACAGATACACAGATACAGATACACAGATACACAGATACACAGATACACAGATACACAGATACACAGATACACAGATACACAGATACACAGATACACAGATACACAGATACACAGATACACAGATACACAGATACACAGATACACAGATCACAGATACACAGATACACAGATACAGATACAGATACACAGATACACAGATACACAGATACACAGATACGATACAGATACACAGATACAGATACACAGATACAGATACACAGATACACAGATACACGATACAGATACACAGATACACAGATACACAGATACACAGATACGATACAGATACACGGATACACGGATACGACACAGATACACAGATACACAGATACACAGATACACGATACAGATACACGATACACGATACACAGATACAGATACACGATACAGATACACGATACAGATACGACAGATACACGATACACAACACGATACACGAAGATACAGATACACAGGATACACGATACACAGATACACAGATACACAGATACACAGATACGATACACAGATACACAGATACAGACAGATACACAGATACACGATACACGATACACAGATACACAGATACACAGATACAGATACACAGATACACAGATACACAGATACAGATACACAGATACACAGATCACAGATACACAGATACACAGATACACAGATACAGATACACGATACACAGATACACAGATACAGATACACAGATACACAGATACACAGATACACAGATACAGATACACAGATACACAGACACAATACAGATACACAGATACACAGATACAGATACACAGATACAGATACACAGATACACAGATACACAGACAGATACACAGATACACAGATACCAGACACAGTACACAGACAGATACACAGATACACAGATCACAGATACACAGATACACAGATACACAGATACACAGATACACAGATACAAATAACAGATACACAGATACACAGATACACAGATACAGATACACAGATACACAGATACACAGATACAGATACACAGATACACAGATACACAGATACACAGTACAAACACAGATACACGTACACGATACACAGATACACAGATACAGATACACAGATACACGATCACAGATACACAGATACACGATAACAGATACACAGATACACAGATACACGATACACGATACACAGACACGATAACAGATACAGATACACGATAACAGATACAGATACAAGATACACAGATACACGATACACGATACAGATACACGATACACGATACACGATACACGATACACAGATACACGATACAGATACAGATACACGATACACGATACACAGATACAGATACACAGATACACAGATACAAGATACACAGATACAGATACACAGATACACGATACACGATACACAGATACACGATACACAGATACAGATACACAGATACCAGATACAGATACACGATACACAGATACACAGATACAGATACACGATACACAGATACACAGATAACAGATACACAGATACACAGATACACAGATACAAGATACAGATACAGATACAGATACACAGATACAGATACAGATACAGTACACAGACACAGGACACAGATACACAGACACAGTACACAGATACACAGAACTACAGATACACAGATACACAGATACACAGATACACAGATACACAGATACACAGATACACAGATACACAGATACACAGATACACAGATACACAGATACACAGATACACAGATACACAGATACACAGATACACAGATACACAGATACACAGATACAGATACACAGATACGTACAGATACACAGATACACAGATACACAGATACACAGATACACAGATACACAGATACAGGAATACGGAACGAACAGGATACACGGATACACGGATACACGATACACGGATACACGGACACGGATACACGAGATACACGGATACACGGATACACGGATACACGGATACACGGATACACAGATACACGGATACACGGATACACGGATACACGGATACACGGATACACGGATACACGGATACGGATACGGATACACGGATACACGGATACACGATACGGATACACGGATACACGGATACACGTCGATACACGATACACAGGATACACAGATACAGATCACAGATACACAGATACACAGATACAGATACACAGATACACAGATACACAGATACACAGATACACAGATACACAGATACAGATACACAGTATACAGATACACAGATACACAGATACACAGATACACAGATACACAGATACGATACAGATACACAGATACACAGATACACAGATACACGATAACAGATCAGATACACAGATACACAGGATACACAGATACACAGATACACAGATACACAGATACACAGATACACGATACACGTACACAGATACACGATACACGATACACGATACACGATACACGATACACAGATACACGATACACGATACACAGATACACGATAGTACACGGATCACGATACACGATACACGGATCACGTGATACAGATACACGGATACACGGATACGATACACGGATACACGGATACGGATACACGGATACACGGATACACGGATACGGATACGTACGGATACACGGATACACGGATACACGGATACACGGATACGACGATACACGGATACACGGATACGTACAGGATACACGGATACACGGATACACGGATACACGGATACACGGTACACGGATACACGGATACGTATACGGATCACGGATACGGATACACGGATACGGTACACGGATACACGGATACACAGATAACGGATACACGGATACGTACGGATACGTACGGATACACGGATACACGGATACACGGATCACGGATACACGGATACACGGATACACGGATACGGATACACGGATACACGATACACGGATACAGATACACAGATACACAGATACACAGATACACAGATCACAGATACAGATACACAGATACGTACAGATACACAGATACACAGATACACAGATACACAGATACAGATACAGATACACAGATACACAGATACACAGATACAGATACAGATACACAGATACACAGATACACAGATACACAGATACACAGATACACAGATACACAGATACACAGATACACAGATACACAGATACACAGATACTACAGATACACAGATACACAGATACACAGATACACAGATACACGATACAGATACACAGATACACAGATACACAGATACACAGATACACAGATACAGATACACAGATACACAGATACACAGATACACAGATACACAGATACACAGATACACAGATACACAGATACACAGATACACAGATACACAGGATACACGGATCACGGATATCACGGATACACGGATACACGGATACACAGATACACGAGATACACGGATACACGGATACACGGATACACGGATACGTACGGATACACGGATACACGGATACACGGATACACGGATACACGGATACACGGATACGGATACACGGATACACGGATACACGGATACGGATACACGGATACGACGGATACACGGATACACGGATACACGACACGGAACACGGATACACGGAACACGGACACGGACACACGGACACACGGAACACGGACGACACGGACACACGGACACACGGACACACGGACACACGGACACACGGATACACGGATACACGGATACACGGATACACGGATACACGGATACACGGATACACGGATACACGGATACACGGATACACGGATACACGGATACACGGATACACGGATACACGGATACACGGATACACGGATACACGGATACACGGATACACGGATACACGGATACACGGATACACGGATACACGGATACACAGATACACGGATACACAGATACACAGATACACAGATACACAGATACACAGATACACAGATACACAGATACACAGATACAGATACACAGATACACAGATACACAGATACACAGATACACAGATACACAGATACACAGATACAGATACACAGATACACAGATACACAGATACACAGATACACAGATACACAGATATACAGATACACAGATACACAGATACACAGATACACAGATACACAGATAGACAGATACACAGATACACAGGTACACAAGTACACAGATACACAGATACACAGATACACAGATACACAGATACACAGATACACAGATACACAGATACACAGATACACAGATACACAGATACACAGATACACAGATACACAGATACACAGATACACAGATACACAGATACACAGATACACAGATACACAGATACACAGATCACAGATACACAGATACAGATACAGATACACAGATACACAGATACACAGATTACGTACACAGATACACAGATACACGTACGTACAGATACGACAGATACACAGATACACAGATACACAGATACAGATAAAGATACACAGATACACAGATACACAGATACAGTACACTAGATACAGATACACAGATACACAGATACACAGATACACAGATACACAGATCACAGATCACAGATACACAGATACAGTACACAGATAGTACAGATACAGATTCCACAGATTCCAGTGTCGTGTGTCGTACAAGTGTTACGATTGTGTCTAGTGTGTGTGTCTGTGTGTCGTGTTGTCGTGTGTCTGTCTGTGTCTGTGTCTGTGTGTCTGTGTGTCTGTGTGTCTGTGTGTCTGTGTGTCTGTGTAGTCTGTGTGTCTGTCGTGTCTTCAGTTGGTGTCTGTGTCTGTGTGTGTGTCTGTGTGTCTGTGTGTCTGTGTATCTGTGTGTCTGTGTGTGCTGTGTGTCGTGTGTGTCTGTGTGTCTGTGTGTCTGTGTGTCGTGTGTCTGTGTGTCTGTGTCTTGTGTCTGTGTGTCTGTGTGTCTGTGTGCTGTGTGTCTGTGTGTCTGTGTATCTGTGTGTTGTGTGTACGTCTGTGTGTCTGTGTGTCTGTGTGTCTTGTGTTCAGTGTTGTGTGTGTGTGTGTGTAGTGTGTGTCTGTGTGTCTGTGTGTCTGTGTGTCTGTGTGTCTGTGTGTTGTGTGTCTGTGTGTCTGTGTGTCTGTGTGTATGTGTGTGTCTGTGTGTTGTCTGCGTGCTGTGTGTCTGCGTGTCTTGTGTGTCTGTGTGTCGTGCTGTATCTGTGTGTCTGCGTGTCTGGTGTTCTGCGTGTCTGGTGTGTCTGGTGTCTGCGTGTCTGCGTGTCTGGTGTCTGGTGCCTGCTTGTCTGTGTGTCTGTGTCTGTTGTGTGTCTGTGTGTCGTGTCTGTGTGTCTGTGTGTCTGTGTGTCTGTGTGTCTGTGTGTCTGTGTGTCTGTGTCTGTGTGTGTTGTGTCTGTGTGTCTATTGTCGTGTGTCTGTGCTGTGTCTGTGTGTCTGTGTGTCTGTGTGTCTGTGTGTCTGTGTGTGTCTGTGTGTCTGTGTGTCTGTGTGTCTGTGTGTCTTTGTGTCTGTGTGTCTGTGTGTATGTGTGTCTGTGCCTGTGTGTCTGTGTAGCGTTATCTGTGTGTTTTAGCTTAAATTTTGTTAAGCTGTGACTTGAGTTTTATTGGTAGTTTGTGTTTTTTTTACCTTGTTGTGTGCCTATGTATAAGGTCGTATGTCCCTTACTGTTAGTCTGTTCAGTGTTTGTGTCTTTGTTTGTGTTTTCTTGTGTCTTGTTTGTGTGTCTGTGTTCTGTGTCTGTGTTATGTGTGTCTCGTGTCTTCTGCGTGTCTGCGTGTCTGGTGTCTGCGGCCTGTCGTGTCTGTGTGTCTGTGTCTTGTGTGTCTGTGTGTCTGTGTGTCTGTGTCTGTGTGTTGTGTTTGTGTGTCTGTGTGTCTGTGTGTCTGTGTGTCGTGTGTCTGTGTCTGTGTGTCTGTGTGTCTTGTGTGTCTGTGGTCTGTGTGTCGTGTGTCTTGTGTCTGTGTGTTTGTGTCTGTGTGCTGTGTCGTGTGTTGGTCTGTGTGTGTGTGTGTGTGTGTGTGTGTGTGTGTGTGTGTGTGTGTATTTTTGTGTCTGTGTGTCTGTGTGCCTGTGTGTCTGTGTATCTGTGTGTTTGTGTGTACGTACTTAAAATTTGGTGTTTAAGCTTGATCTTGTTTCTTTTAGGCTTATTACTTTTTGTGAAAAACAAGTGACGGTGAAGGGTGTTTACTATGAGCAGATTTTGTTTTTTATTTCTGAAACAACTGCATATTTTACCTACATATAAATGCCGGCATAATAGTCCCTAATACTGTTAGTTAATTATGCTCTCTCCAATATTTTGACCTGACGCGTAATTGTGGAATTAAGCGTTTCATCTTAGTAGTTTCATTTAAAGTTAGCATTTAGATGTATATTTACATCTATCTTACATGAAGGATTAAACGTCCAGATGGCATGGATTCTTTTGTCGTGTTTACAATATAGCCTATTTGTGAATGCACGTGTAACAGAGGAGGTTGCGTAATTAACCTAACCTTACTTAACTGTTACGTCATTCCCTTGCGGGGTAGGCAATACAATCCCTGCCTCTTATTTATTTTTCATTTACAATCTTTCTCCATGCCTTCCTATCCCTGCATAGCTCCCCAGCTTCCGCAGGATTCATACATTGTTTCTGACATGCCTTTTTGTTTTTAAAATTCCTTGTTTTTCTTTTATAATATATTCTACTGCATTCAACCAAGTTATACGCGGCCTATCAGGTCCGGCCTTACCTATCACTTCACCCACATTTTTCATTGTTAATCTTGCGTTGTGTACTACTTTTATACCTATCTATCATCGTCTTTTCTTCGCTGCACTCCTTCAGTGTATACTAATTATTTATCTTATCTCTTCTTGTTTTACTGCCTGGTCTTTCCAGGTGTCTCATGCACACGGCATTTATTTTTCTTTCGTGCTTCTTTACAGTGGTAATGGGACAAACATGCCATTATAGTAAAAAAATTTATTACTTAATTTTCATAACACTATTTTGATCAGAAATATGTATTTATCGATCTCGTAATAAGTATAAATGTGATTTATGTTCCTGAATGGTAAGCCCTGACTACATTGCTTCAGTTTAATGCACTTTGCTCAACTTTTCTTTAATAATTGAATGTTTTGACTATAAACATCTGGCGGTAGGGTATTTTTTCGTCATTATTTCGATTGTCTTTCAGCTGGTAAAATCCTATTCTGCATTACCATGAACGAAATTGTGTCTCTTCCATCTGTTGTCATTATTGAAACAACAGTTGATGCTTTCCCTATTACAAATTCATACGAACGGGTATCTAATTGCACAGTAGGAGCATTCATGTTGGAAATATTTGCTGGTTTGTCATATAATAGGTTTCCTTCTAGATCTGCCTGGCAGACAGGTAAGTGGTAACGCGGTTTACGTATCATTCGGACGCTAATCGATTTGATTTGCGTTACCTTCTGTTTGGTACGAAGTTTTTTTAAAACACATATGATGGCATGACCACATCATTTGCTGCTATTTAGCCGAACGCTAGTACATTTACTTTTATCTCAGAAGATTACGTTCCTTCCGAACGTATCCTGTCTGGATCAATTCTTAAACTTACCATGCATTTTCTGCACATTGGAAATTCCTCGTTGTTGCTGAAGGAATTTGGCAAACTGTAAGTAACTTGCTCCCTTCGTTATCAAGGAATGAAACATTTTAACTTCTACTTTTCCTGTCGTAAGCAGCTTTCTGAATATTATAATTTTAATTGTTGAACAAGATGCCAGAAAACACACAAATCATTACGAGTTAGCGGAAACCTGCGTTGTTTTATGGCCTATAGTGTCGTGATAGTCGATTTTCATTTTCCCCCTAAAAATGTAACTTGGGCTTACATTGTCCTTTTGAAGATTTTTAATTTTGATTTTGCTGTGTAAAGTGTTTCGTCAGCATAGGTGAAAAATTTATGATAGTCGGGGAGCTACAAGAGTTTTCTTATTATGTTTGCTATTAGCCCTTCAACACGCTCAGAATATTTGCTTTCCCTTTTACTATCTACGTGTATTAGATAGATCGTAATAGCTTATAAACCATGGAAGTGTGTAGAAAAACCAGATTACATTTGTTGCTTATGACAGTGTACATAGGAAACAGGAATTTAAGATAGTTGCAGTTTGTTCGATGGTCCATGTCATCTTTACAACGACGATTTAAAAGGTAAGAAGCAGATTATAATGAAATTTCAATTATAAGTAGGCTTAGTTACAACTTACTCTCACAAAGGAAGTATTATTAATAGATACTTTTTTGTACCGTGAACCAGAAAATTAATATGAGTAAAGGTAGAAATTGAAGCCATTGATTTAGTGGTTGCGACATTGAAAAATAAAGATATTCTCGAGATGACATTTAATTAGATATTTTAGGTACTTTAAGAGCAGACTATGCAAGTTACATCTGTACACTTTGAAACTAAAAATAATCGTCTGAAGTTTGTATTGTCTTTTGAGAGATTTCAACTATTTCATGAATTTATTTTTTTCCAAATGTTTATATTTACATGAGTATACCTATTTATTTTTATTATCCATAAGAATACACCTGGGGTACAGGATCATACGGAGGGTTTAGCCTCCACCTCCCTTATTTATTGCATGTAGAAATTCTTGTAAAACCCATTTGCGTATTATAATTGACTTATTATACTAGAAAAATAGGCAAAAGAAATATTAAGGAAATATATGTGTTTCCACTATACCTTCTTCATCACACCGATCTGTGTAATTTCCACATGTTATTTAGATTATATCATAGTATTTTATTTATCGCAGTTCCTTGATTTTACATATTAGATGGAAAATTTGATTAAACATATCTTAATCATAACTGTTTTTGTAATCGTAAACTGAATCTTTTGTGCCTATTAAAAATGCAGTATATACAAAGAAAGTACCGGAATGGTAGTTGACCAATGCACTGTACATACAAGCAAAACCATTATTTACCATCTCGTTACCTACAACAGGTGTCAAATATAAACGAACTCTGATAGAAATGCAATGGTCCAACTGAAGTGTTAAAATTTATACATTGTTTTACAAGTTTATAATTTTTTTATTAGTTTGGGTAACTGGAAAGGTAGGTTCATTAGTTATGTAAATCGAATTCCCTTTTAAATAATGATTTAGTGTTCCAAGTATATGTACGGAGTTTTGATGAAACAAGGATAACATGAAAAGGTAAAAGTTATATCAAGTATGATGCGTGTTATGACGAAGCTTTTAAAGTTTATATGATGTTATTAATTAGTCTTGTAAAACTGAAAAGTATCAGTGGGAGTTTTGTGTAAATTTATATGACGTTTTGATTTTTTTTTGTAAAGGCCGTTTGATATCAAAGTAGCTCTTTATTGTACAAGATCAATTTGAATCTGTGAGGGGCACGGCCTCGCTGGCGGGTCTGGAGGGTGATTTGTCATGTCAGTGTCGCTGTGATGGATGTGCTGGGCCAACACACATTAGCATATTGAAAGGTTTGATTCATGTCCAAGAATTCCCGTTGTTTTAAAATAGCAAGAGCCTCTGTACGAGCACTTGAAAAATGAATCCTATTGTCGGTTGCACATAGGCATTTACCCACTCAATTGTTATGCATAAGAATTGCATTCGGAACTGAACCGACCTGTTACTTTGAACATGCGTTTAAATGGAAATTTACATTTTTATTCAACCCTACAAAACGAGCTTATATAATTTCAGTGGAATAATAAAATAACACCAAATTCTCTTATTTAATAATGTTTTTATTTTAAGTTTAAATCAGTTCTGACAGAATATAAACGATTAGACCTTAATCCACTGGATACTGATATGAATTTAATTAGTGAATTTGACAAGTGTAACCAATTAGAATTTTTAATCGGATTACGGATTACGTGCCCCTATCTTGAGTACTTAGATTCTAACGGAATTTTCGTTTTGTAATTTATACCATGTTTGTATATGACTTAACCAATTAGACTTAGTAACTTCTGAAAAAATCTAAGTACTGTTATTGCAATTAATTTCTTTAAAAATCAACAGCATTTGTGTTCACGCTAGATAGGTTTAAGTACTAGATTTGTAATAGAGTATACACTTTAACATTGGTTCGTTTACATTGCTAAATACGTTTGTTTTTACATAATAATGATATAAATTTATCGATCAAAAGTATCTGTACTTTGATGGGTTTACTTAATTCAAATAACTAAAAACGATACAGTCGTTCCGTGACCATATTTACCATTTATCATATTATCATAGTGTAATTGCATACATTACTATATTATTTGGTACTCGGTCATTCACATTCCTAATGCGCTTATTTATACAGGTATGGAAAAACATTATTGCGTGTCTGACTTATAATAAGCTAGAAAGGTACCCAATAAGCATTATATACAATAAGCTAGAAAGATACCCAATAAGGATTATATGAGTGTGAGAGAGACAACTTTACCGATGTTGCCACTTGTACATATTTACATGTAGGCACAAAATATGAACTACTTAACTCTCCTTCAATCTAGCTTCAACATTTCTAACGACACCAAAGCGCCTGACTTTGATTTTTGTGTAAGAGGGTATAATGTGAACTTACTGGTTGGAACGGTTTCACACAATTATTTCATTTCTCAATATATAGGCACATAGTACAACTCAAAAAGTTAACTTTAGATGTTTAAAAGTGCTCGATATGTGCTCTATAAGTGACTTTACAAACACCATCTATATCATACAGTTTGATCTACACTCGAGTCGCATGTGGCCGTTAAATTGTAATAGATCAGCAGGTAATGGTGGTGTGAAAATTGGATGGGTTATTTCTATATGAAGAAGCCGCAAGAGCTTGGATGCGTTGATATGAGTGAATGATTTTCCCTCTCTGGGTGGCCTATCCAACAGCAGCTGCTGTTCCTAAAATCACTAATATTAAGCTAGAAATAACGGAAAGCATCATCCTGCTGGTAGATGAAGTGCCCGCAATCAGTCTCCAACTGTGACACGAGCCAATGCTCCAACATGTCCTCTGTAATGAATTTCTCATGGAACAAGGGATCGTGCAAAGAAACATCGAGATTAGGAGTGTCACAAACGTTACACAAAAGTGTGGGGATTTTCAGTTCCTCAGATATCAACATTGCGCCTGTTCACTTTACTACTCCAACAAAATGCCACCTCATCACTAAAAACAAGTTCATTGCAAAATAACCCGTTTTATTTCGTATGCTCCTATAAACCTGCACTATTCTTAAAGCGTTCCTCTTTGTGATTGAATAATAATAGTTGTAGCCGATGTAAACGGTAAGGGTGCGTTTCAGTGCTCTTCTTAAAACTTTCCATACGACACTCAATTCACTGTTTACTGTTCATTTTGACTAGGGTCACGTGTGAAACTAAACCGACTAGTGGACTTTGTATTTCACAAGCATCCTGTGGTTTTAAATTCTTCACACCGGCGAATGGAATTGTTCTAATACTAATGTTTTGTCGCACATTTGTCACAGGTTAACTCGAATGAAATTCAAGAACAGCATAGTACTGCAACTATCAATGTTACTACCGCACCCTCTTGCGGTCGCACGAGGAAGTTTACAGGGAATGAAAACGAAACGATAAAACTTTTTAAGCTCTACAAGTTGGCTTTTATAAATTTTCGATTCAAAGCTTCATCCCTGAGAAACCATCATCTTTAGGTCAGACAAAAGGTACATCGTATAATGTGTTATACACAGTGTGTCCCAAAAGTTTGGAACCGTTTAGTTATCTCAGTTATTTGTAAAATGGCATAGATAAAAATTAGGAAATTTACATTAGCAAGACCATGCTCTATCCAACAAAAATACTTTCAGTGATGTAGTGTTGCCGCTTCCATTAAAAATTTAAAGCAACTTTGATCATTCAAACGGAACATCATGTATGTTATTCAATGTTTTAATGCTCGGAATAAATCTAAATACATCTTGTGTATGAAGTCCTATACCTATCTTCAACCATTTAAGAAATAATTGACAGACCAATTCGACAATTTGACCGGCTGGTAAAAATCTAAACCTTAAGAGATCAAGAAAAACGGTTTGCATATTCCTATCTTAGTTTTTCATATCGATTGACGAATACAAAAACATTTAATCCTCTAACAAGGAATTTATTGAAAAATTGTTTAAAGGAAATAAAATCCCTTTGTTACATTAGAAATGAAAAGCGTGGAAACGCGTCATACTTGACAGACGTAAAAGTAAAATTAAATATTGTCAATCCCGTCCGCTTTGCTTTTTAATAATGGCTAAAGCAAATGAACGAGAAAGAATCATACTGCTTATGATGCGTGGTTAAGGAGATCGTGTAAGGTCTTATAAAGAGGCGGCGGATTTATTTAATATTTTCCAAACCGTCCCCTAATTGCAAAATCAACGGTATAGAAAACAGTTAGAAGATTTGAGGAAATGAGAGACTGCAAAGAGGGGTTTAGATCGGGACGACCCAAAATAGCAAGAAGTGATGAAAAATGCTTCAACATTTATTGAGAATCCTCATAGTTCCCTGCGTAAGTCAGCAGCAGCTATTGATATAAGTCGTTCATCAGTGTCAAGAATTGTGGAGGAAAATAATCTTCACCACAACAAGATTCATCTTGTTCAAGAGCTGTCAGACGATGATTTCGGTAAAAGAAACGAATTTTCTGAGACCATGATGGCCAAGTGTGTCGAGAATAATGATTTCTTCAATAACATTGATTTTTTCTGATGAAGCTACATTTATGCTAAATGGGAATGTAAATCGTCATAATTATAGGTACTGGTCAGATCAAAATCCTCATTGTATGAGAGAACCGCATTCCCAGTACCCTCAAAAAATAAACATTTGGGTAGGGTTGTATGGAACTCGCACTATAGGACCATTTTTCATAGAACGGAATTTATAAGCTGAGAGATATTTGCATATGCTTGAAAATTTAATCGTTCCTGAAATTCAACGTTTGTCTGGGCCCAGTTATCAAAGTACATAGTTTCAGCAGGATGGAGCTCCTCCCCACTATGCTCGTATAGTGCGGTAATATTTGAATACAACTTTACCTGACAGATGCATAGACAGTAGGTTTTCTATAGAGTGGCCATCGAGGTCTCTCGACCTCTCGCCATTAGATTATTTTTTCTGAGAGCATCTGAAAAATAGAATATACGCTACAAACCGGAGAAACTCGACAATTTAAGACAAGGCATACAAATTGAATCTGGTCTTATTACCTACTTCGCTTATTTGTCATTAACTGTATTAATAATATTGCGTTAGAATTAAGACCGGTACGAAAATGGTTCTGACAACTGAGGAAAATGTATTTATAGTAGAACATTATTTCCGTAAGTGAAGAGGCAATGGCCCAAGTTTGAAACAAATTGCTACAGACGTAGCAATTTAATAAAGGTGCACCCAGTAAAAGTGTAATGTTAGCAATTGTTGAGGAATTTCGTCGTAGTGTGTTGTGTCAGCGCAAGGGTTCTTCGGGTCACCGAAGGATAGTTTGTACCATCGATAATGAAAAACGGGAGTAGTATACGGACACTGCTTTCCTTTTTTACTCACCCACGGGCGTATTTTTTTGTGACACACTTAGGACACATTTGGTCGCCATTTTTTCTATATGCCCACGTGGGATCAAATTTTTTTTACCCGAGAATAAAAATATTTAATGTGTTATTAATTAGGGCCCGTTTTTATCAAAGGAGATATGCACACCATGTGCGGCTGTTTAGGCGAATGCCGGGGTAGTATTTTCCCCCTCAGAACCCTAACTCGGTTCCTTCCGATCTTATCCACCATGCATATATACGTAATGTATGTATGTATGCTGGGAATCCATGATTGCGGCTCAAGGAGCTCGGAAAGCTCGAGCAGCCCGCCCTCCCCCTTGGGGAATACTTGGCCTTTTCCTTTTCCTATCAAAGGAGATTGTATAATTAATATTACATTTCTTTTAATCCTATCTACATATTGTAGCCTAATTTATTTATATATTGGGGTTGTATTCTAATAATGGGGAAGAATTAATAGATGAGACATGTAACGATGTTGATAATAAAAAGATGTTATTTAATCTGTTTAATCTATTTGTTATTATTAAACAGTTATACAAATTCATTTATATGAATTGGAAAGTAGCAATCAGCTGTCGACATTGCGTTAATTAATGTGTTTACAAATATTTTAAAATTTTGTTGCTGCAAAAATACACACAGGTTTAAATTAAATATTAGGTGAAATAATAATAATCGTTTCTACCCTGATGCAATAGCGCTTTTTTATACAAGCATATTCTCTATCTACGCGGTCAGCACCTATACATTCGAAAAAATTATGCCTGATTTATTTGTATGTTCAATTACTCACACACACACACACACGCACGCGCACGCGCACGCACACGCACACGCACACGCACACGCACACGCACACGCACACGCACACGCACACGCACACGCACACGCACACGCACACGCACACGCACACGCTCACGCACACGCACACGCACACGCACACGCACACGCACACGCACACGCACACGCACACGCACACGCACACGCACACGCACACGCACACGCACACGCACACGCACACGCACACGCACACGCACACACACACACACAAATTACTTTAAAATAAGTAAATGAGCGGTACTTAAGTAAGCAGGTAGTTAGGCATTATAAATTAGATATACATCAAAACTATTATTGTTAATGCACGATGCGCGTGTTGGTTTTACTAAATATTTAAGAGGCAACAAAGAGGATTATCTTGATGTTAAAAGATAAGCACGATAAAACAGAGTAGAATGTACCTGTGATTGCAAATTTTTTTTCACCGAAAATTTTTCTGCAATAGAGATTGATCATGCACGCCTCTCTGTTGTTGTGGAACTCTTAACTAAAACAGCTATACTACTAAAAACCTTTTATTTATCAGAGTAGAATGGTTGAAAAACAAGCATTATACAGTTATTTGATTATCTCATCATTTATAACTTATTTACAAAACTTATTTACAAAATCAAATCACTTATTTATTTATCTAAAATACAAGCCCACACACCTCCGAATGGTAAACCTGCAGCGTGGTTTGTTGCAGAGGAACCATCTAGAATGCGTCTCAAGGAAACGTAAATGGTAACCTAGCGGTGGTCGTCTAAAGGAATCAAAATATTCCCCGTTACCATCCTCCTCAATGTAGATACCAGTCCAATGCTGACCAGGTTTGTTTGCAGGATCCATGTTCACAATAACTGCACAAGGTCTAGGTGCGTGCCTCGGCAGCTGATTAGAAGCACACATTGTTGTGGCTGGCGATCGATTTCAAGCATTTCAACATTTGTACCGCATACATCTTTGGCATTGGTATGCGCCCAATCTTGCAATAGTAATGCGTTTTCCAGAGCGCACATAGGCTCCTCGATCTTATGGTTTCAACAACTATACGCCTTTTTTAATCGACGGACAGCCAGTCTCGTCTAAGTTTAGTATTGGTTTGTTATGGAATCTTAAAAACTGCTGTTTTTCACTACCCTTAACGTGAATTTTGTTAAACGGCAGCAGAATTCTTATCAGCTCCTTTTGGAAATCGTTGTAGGGCATATACCCTGACCGCTATTTCAAGCCGTGGTATTTATCCTCTAAATACCTTATCTGTCTTGACAAGGGCTTTGTTATAAAATAATCTCGAGGTGGCTATATCAGCATCAGCAGTAACGAACCATGATCTGTAATCACGGCAATTTCTTTCGGTATGAATTCGTTATCAACACCTCTAAACCCTTGTACGTCCAAGTATGCGTCCATCTTCTTTCAGTTGCTGCTGCATACTGATGCTTGTGATCTAGAGCTGTCCGTTTTAACAGGCGAAATCCACGACCACATATCGATGTTTATGGATCTCAATCACGTTATCGAATTCGGCGTACACCAAACAGTTAACGGTTTCTACGAGCGCTTCTTCAAAGCCGACTTCTAGGCGAAGGGAACCGTTTCTAACTAAATTCCAGTGCGTGCTAGCGTTTGCATACAAGTAAGAGGTTAGGTTGAAGACCATTAAACAGTAACAGTTGGGGTAATCGCTTCTCGATATATCATTGCCCCATTCAAAAAATGAATACCCGTATCGGAGAATAAGGTGTGATATGCCCTTACATATAAACCATTAGTTGTAAAGTATGGTTGTAAGACTTTCGAAGGAATTTGTTGGCCGTCAATATATAACGACATGTAGATAATATTGCTGTGATAAAAATTGAATAGATTTGAGGGGTAATCAGCGTTGAAGGCTTTATTTGCGACAAAACCTACGATGCATCGTTTAGGTAACTGATCAAGGAAGATATTATCCAATGATTTCCGATGTATGCCTGTAGGTATAGTTAACACTTTTACGTTGATCCTTGTAACAGGATATTTTGCTCCAGTTGTTTCTAAAGCTTTAGCGTGTGGAATAAGAATGGTGGGGTTGATCCGCATACGCCTTACCAGTAAACTAGCGTCCATAATTCGCGTCTTGTAAGTTGACTCGCGCGTCGGAATTGGACTAAAGGTATCTTTTGATCGTACACATTTAGCCTTTAATTCAATACCGCCTATGAGAAACTTTTCCTGATTAAATAAATCCGAGTGCACGTGACCAATCATCTCAATTTGTTTGCTGGTGGCTGAAAGAACTTGCCGTTTCGAGAAACCGTATTTGCGTGTCCCAGTGTATTCATCTGCCCAGCTGTATCATTGTGCCATAAGGTACAACCTACATGTGAACTTTTGGCTTCGTTTCCATAATTTAGCAATGTTTCGATGTATGAGCGGTAGGTGTAGGTGTTGTTTGGTTGCGACACCATCTTCTGATTTAAGTAACCACCACTTGTGAGAAAAGCGAATGCATCCAACTGTTTACCGGTGCTACAACATCTGCATCAGTAAGTGCTGTATCATCTTGCTTTAGAACTTTAGCTGTGATGTACAACATAGTCTGACTTAAATCTATGTTATCGTTTCCATTTCCGGGCACTACAAACTCTTTTGGAGCGTCATCACTAAGAGCTGATAAGGGCTTGTAAAATATCCATTCACCACCCTCGATACTTGTCTGCGTCGACGCATTCACACGATTGAGTATGTAGAAAAGCCATAATTTTGAAAATATATCGTCGTAAGTAGGTTTCTTCTTCTTAGCGGCAACAGCTCTCGATAGAGACTGGTTATTATCGGCCAGACGTACTCTTTTATAGTCCGAACCCTCCATCATTTTATTGATTTTTTCATCGGCTTTACGTTTAAGATTTCTACCTGCCTCGTGAAATCTTTCTTGAAACGATTTCTTAACAGGTCGATCCTCTACGACTTAAATAACGGTATTACACTTCTAAAAATGCCACCTAGACAGCTTCCTATAATTCATATAATATTGTTAATAAGGACAAACCATTATTGCACTTTCTTAAAGTGTAGCTTCAGATACGACGTCCCAAATCCGAATGGCATTGCTGCACACGCATCTGTTTTTATATTAATCTCGATGTTTTCAAATTCCCATGTCATCACGGGCATGTAGTGTGCAGTCGAAAAAACCACATCTTTATGACCTCCGTAAGCGTAGTTTTCTGAAGTAATATTTATTATGCGCATAAGCGGAGATAAAACATCACCCACAATTTGCGGTTTAACGATGTCGCAATAAACAAACATCTGCGTTGGTAATCCTATCCTTATACAAGCGGGGTATTGGTTCCATAGCTATGTTTTGATACGGACGATAACCAATTGTAAGGCTAAATGTTGTGAGAATCCGAACAGCGAGGGGGAGGTTTTCAAATTCGTAGTGACGCGCTTAGTCAGATTATGGTATTCGATTGTTAGCAATTTACGTATTAGCTCGTGGCAATTTCTTCAATGTTGACATTATTCCCCGAGGCGAAACGTAACACATACCATCCGTCCTCAATATAAATGGCTTTCTCGTTGTGTTGGAAATGTGATGCAGCTTTTTTTAATATCATCTTTAACACATCCTCCTTTCCTGCTGGTGGATCAGTTCTATAATAAATTAAATTGTCTTGCGGTGGCAAAAGAACAAGGGTACTGACTTTCCGAAATACCTACAACCTATGAGCCTGTTAATCTTATTCGTTTTGCCAGTTGTGTAATAAAAGTTAACGTCATATAGTCGGGAAAATACGCCACGGAACTATTTCTTAATAAGGTAAGATAAAACTCCATTTTATATATCTCTCAGCTGCGAAGCTAACACCCAGCTATTAAATGTGTCACTGTATCCACGCCACTTGACCAGATATAGTTTATATCGTACGCAGCCCTTCTCTGCTAAAATCTTATCGACTTTGAATAGGGCGTCTTTATCAACCGTAACAACTTGCAACTCCTACTCGTAAAAGGTACTCGCAACAGGATCGTTATTAAGATCGCTTATGCGATAAACTGGAGGTCTTCTTTTTATTACTGCACTAATTGTAAAAATTTCCTCGCTCCAGTTCGTTTCATATCCCTTCTCAAAGGTGTACTTAGTTTTGGAGATTCTAACATGTTCACCGGCTTTATATTTAGGATGACATAATGTGCCTAAGCCTTTCGCGTACAGGTTATTCCACAATTCCAAAATGATTTCATCGTTTACAGCCACAGGGTCCATCTTTATACTTGAATGAGGACCATTGTTGTAAGCAGTCACAAGTTTTTGGAACACATCAATATGCCTGTAGGAATTTTTGTAGGTGAAATAACGCCACATCTTTGTTTTTAACGTTGTATTAAATCTTTGAACTACAGATACTTTTACATCAGGGTTATTTGTTACATAAAAACTGATACTTTGTTTCTTGAAAAAGTTTTGTACACTGACCTTTCCTTAAAAATATCGGTGAATGGTTCAATTACAGATGCTGCTGTTTTCGTTATAAGAACTCTCGCCCAATCCCTCTTGCTAAACACATCAATAACCGTTAGTATGTAGTTGTATCCACTATTGTGGTTACTTCAAGTTCGCATATCGCAAAGATCCGCTTGCCACAGCTCGTAAATGTTCACAATATAACTAAAGGTGTTATACCCGAAAACCCTGATCTGGATCATAGTATACAGCATCCATGTTACGTTCTCCACGTACCCAATGTAATGAAAGTTTTCTTCTTCGAAATGATCTTTGCGGGGTTTCCCTCGATTCAGTATCGGCATCGTAATTCTTACCTATAGTTGTGAGGCTCGGTTCAATGTAGGTGATACAGTAGCTTCACGTCTTCGAGTATTTCAGATAAATTCTCGTGGTATATTTATCTCTTTAATGTACATCGCAAACTGTCACCAGCCATGGGGGTTTGTAGTTTTTCGCTGTTTTAACGTTTCGTGAACCAGATCGATAATATTGGAATGAGGGATGATCTCACCTTTTATTGTGACAATATCCCTTTTATCCCAAAATACATCACCGCATGTAGTCAGCATACGCAAGAGATCAGTGCCTTTCGGTCTGTATGAAACAGGCAGTGTTGATACTATCTCGTCGTCTGCCAGACTTTTGCGTTTCGGCGAATCCCTAATACCATCTTCATCACCACTGATTGTTATACTAGCGAATTGACGTAACTGATTGGAAAAATATATATCTTTGAAAAACCTGATTGTACTGCTGCCATTTGTCATGGTCGGTCATTTTGGTTTTTAATACTTTATCCATGTCGTTACCCAACTGCGTTACATCTGGCGCTTGCAGACGCTGTATAAAATCCGGTAGAATAATCATTCTCTTCAGATTGTGGTCCATAGTAGTTGAAAAAATTACTCAGAATTCCGCCAAGTGATGGTCGTAACAGGAGCGGTAGAAATGCGCCGCCCTTCTGTACGTGAAACTGTTTCTTCTTTTTATAGATTCGCCGCTCCGTGCCAGCTGTCTTAAAGTGTGCTTATGTTGAGAGAGTCCCTGCTTCTGATCAGCTGACAGAGGTACACGACCTTTTAAAATGTTATGTGCACACTCGCAAATGTAGACCACCTGCTTACTATCCAGAGATTTCAATAACGCGTCACGTTAACTTTTACTTAATCTGGCTAATGCATGCAGGATATCGGTGTTTTAGATTAAAGCGTCAACCATCACATATGATGTAATCTTTATGACCGTGAGGCTTAAACCCTTTTTTCGCTATATATACTTGGCAAATACCTTGAGGCCCGAATATGTTTGTTCTATAGCGTAGCACATCCGGTGTATTCTGTTTTAAATCGAACAATAAATATCCGTGCGGATTAGAAGTAGCATCTTGGTACGCAGCCTCTAAAAATTTAGGGTTGTCAGGTGAAATCTGCCTGGATAAACGCTGTTTCTGTGCCCTGTCACGTGGGTTCTTAAACAAGATTACGTAATGAGCGCTGAGAGATATTTCGCTGTTCGTATCCTTGATGAAATATGCTTTGCGTTGAGAAAAACACGCTTAGATTCCTATGATGACAACCCTTTGTAAAAATATCAACCACCGAACCGTTAGTCTCGCGTATTAGATCGTCAATTTTTATTAAGAACGGTTTTTCACCGTCAAACTGCTTCATATCAGGTAATCATTTCTGAAATTCCACATTGAGATCTTTGAATAATGGTTGCCATTCGCCGTAAAACCAGATATTTTTTTCAAAAGCTGTATCGCAGACAATTTCGATATTTTTTAGAAAATCAACGATAAAATACGATTTCCTACACCCCGATGGCCCCGCTACTATTGCAGAAAAGGGATGTATAAACTGACCTTCCATCTCGAAACGCTAATCGATACTAAAGAGTATTCCGTTACCATCACAAAAGAAATACTAGGTGAAAAAAAATTTGCAATCACAGCTATATTCTTCTCTGTTTTATCATGCTCAACATTTAACATCAAGATACACCTATTTGTTGTTATCTTTTAAATATTTACTAAAACCAATACGCCAATCGTGCATTAATAATAATAGTTTGATGTACATCTAATTTATAATATCTAACTGCCTGCTTACTTGATTGCCGCTCATTTATTTATTTTAAAGTAATTTGTGTGTGTGTGTGCGTGCGTGCGTGCGTGCGTGCGGGCGGGCGGGCGTGCGTGCGTGCGTGCGTGCGTGCGTGCGTGAGTGTGTGTGTGTGTGTGCGTGCGTGCGTGCGTGCGTGCGTGCGTGTGTGGTGTGTGTGTGCGTGCGTGCGTGCGTGCGTGCGTGCGTGCGCGCGTGCGTGCGGACGTGCGTGCGTGCGTGCGTGATTGCGTGCGTGCGGGCGTGCGTGCGTGCGTGCATGCGTGCGTGCGGGCGTGCGTGCGTGCGTGCGTACGTACGTGCGTGCTTGCTTGCTTGCGTGCGTGCGTGCGTGCGTGCGTGAGTGCGTGCGTGCGTGCGTGCGTGCGTGAGTGAGTGCGTGCGTGCGTGCGTGCGTGCGGTCGTGCGGGGGTGCGTGTGCGTGTGCGTGTGCGTGTGCGTGTGCGTGTGCGTGTGCGTGTGCGTGTGCGTGTGCTTGTGCGTCTGCGTGTGCGTGTGCGTGTGCGTGTGCGTGTGCGTGTGATGTGCGTGTGCGTGTGCGTGTGCGTGTGCGTGTGCGTGTGAATAATTCAACATACAAATAAATCAGGCATAATTTCTTCGAATGTATAGGTGCTGACCGCTTAGATAGAGAATCTGCCTGTATAAAAGAAAAGCGCTATTGCATGGGGGTAGACATGATTATTATTATTACACCTAATATTTAATTTAGACGTTAATTTATTTTTCCAGCAGCAAAATTTTAAAATATTTGTAAACACATTAATTAACGCAATGTCGACGGATGATTGCTACATTACAATTCATATAAATGAATTTGTATAACTGTTTAATAATAATAAATAGATTCAACAGATTAAATAACATCTTTTTATTATGAAAACGCTTTTCATCTTTACATGTCTTATCTTTTAATTCTTCCCCATTATCAGAATACAACCCCCAATATATAAATAAATTAGGTCAAAATCTGTAGATGGGATCAAAAGTAGTGTTAGAATAATTATGCAATCTCCTTTGATGGGAACGGGCCCTAATTAATAACAGATTAAATCTTTTTATACTCAGGTGAAAAAAATACGGTCCCCGCGTGGGCATATATAAAAAGAATGGCGACCCAAGGGCGACGTCGCAAAAAAAATACGCCTTCCATGTGGGCGAGTAGAAAACTGAAAGTAGTGTCGGTGTACTACTAACGGGTCCTTGACCAGGTTTTGCAGTCTCTACAAAGAAGTCTTCGACGAACTGCGTATAAATTAAACATCAGTAAAACATCCACACGTACAATGTTTAAAGGCATTAGTGGTTATCCATATCGTATTCAAACTGGACGACGACTAAACGCTGTGGGCAAACATTCAAAAAAAGTTTATTGTGGACGCGCGTTAAGCTTAGTGCACGAAGATAGCGATTCCTTGAAAAATGTTTGGTTTTCAGGCTAAAATCATGTTCACCTAAATGACTATATTAATAGATAACCAACTTTATTTCTTGGATTTGAATGCCCTGAATTCATTGTAGAAAAACCACTTCACCGTGCTCACGTTACAATTTGGTGTGCTGTATTGGGGCACGGTATAATAGGTCAGATTTATTTTGTTGAGGTCGGTAATCAACACACAGTTACTGTTAATCCAAGAACGTTACACGCAAAACATCATCAACCTTTTGTGAGAGATTGAAGAAATTTTTGCCGCGCACGAAATTTACAGTTAAACAGGCAATTATTTCAACAGGACGGCGCCACTAGCCACACAGCAGACGCTGATTAGAACTTCTCCGAGAGCATTTTGGAAATAGAATAATTTCTCGTGGAACGGACTCCGATTACCCTTCACATTCACCTGACCTGATGCATACATTTGCGATATGATGAAAGAGGTAGCATTCGGATGTGAAGATGCACCAATGGATATTGCAGAACTACGACAAACAATAATAACTCAACAATTTATGAATTTATGAATATATTCAATAATCTGGAAAATCGCTATGAAGCTTGTTTACGCTGTAATGGTGCTCATTTTGAACATGTAAATCACAAAATCTAGAAAAATTAATAAGTTGTTTTCGGTACTGTTTATTTGGACGAATACTGTACTTAGCTTCTTTGAGTTTTATAATGGTATATTTTAGTATTTATATTTTACACAAGTCTATACGTTTCGATAATGATTACAATTATCGTCTTCAGTAAATGTTATCATTTCAATTCAATTCAACAAAGTTTATTAACATTTTATGATACACTAACAATATAATTATATTTATAATACGTATTACAAAGATATTACATTATACAATAAAATAAGTAATAATGTATTGAGTAGTGTTGTGGTGCGCTGTGTAGGACTCTTCGTCCTCTTCAGCGCGTGTATTGCGTGGTTGTTGGGCTGCTTGGTTGTGTGTTATACCTGTTGACATCTTTGAGTTGAGATTTGTGGTTTGTCCAAAGAAAAATCATTGCAGTGGTGATCCTGTTGGTGGAGTTTTTGTGTGGACTGTCCTGATGTCGCTCGGTTATGGTTGATGTTGACGATGCTGCCACCTTGCGGATGACAGGTAGGGCCTTCTCCAAATTGATACCTCCGAGGAGGGCCAATATGGAATAGAACCCTAAGGCGGGTTGAGCAGGTGGGGTAACGATAGCGGCGGGAGCCGCGCTCGGTACATCCGCCTTTTAAACTCTGCCTGGTGTCGCTCGGGCGTAACTAACGCCGGTCCGGGTTGAAGAAGGCGCCCCGTCGGCGGTGTCCTCTTCGGTCTCTGTTGTCCTTCAGTCTTCCGAGGTTGAGGGAAATTCGGGTAGCCTCTGTAGCTAGCGGGGTGACCCCACCGCAGTTAACGCACGTAGCCTGGTCTATACGGGGTTTCATGCATTCACTTGAGTGGTGATCTGCGGCACACATTACACAGCGTGCTGCCACCCTGCAGCAACACTGTGCGTGACGGACCATTACGAGGGGGATCGGGCGTCCTCGCTGCATCATACTGAAAACAGGAAGTACTTTAATATTTTGTATTGCTAGCTCTGAGCTAAAGTCGACCTCGGACAGTTCTACGGGAACGCCACGTATCACTACCTTAGTCAATCGCTCGCTCTTTACCTTTGAGATACGGAGTACCACACCTATCAATATACCTCATCAGCCTCTCTGTCCTGGAGTGAGACAGGCTGTATCCGGATTCCCTCGCTGAACTCCTCGGCTCTCGTGAAGGCTACCCTTTGTAGGTCAAGTTCTCGGGAGAACGCGATTCAGTTCTCCTTCTGACAAAGGATTACCGGCGGCACTTTCTTCCTGGTGCTTTCTCGTACCGTTGTCTGCTCCTTCCAATCAAGGATACTCTACTAGCTGGGTGATGCCCCTTCCAGCGGTGTTGGTCTCGTTTTTTTTTTGCCGGCTCCTCTTCTGTGGGGTGGCGGCAGGTGGCGCGTCGCTGTTCTATCTGTGGTACGGCAGATCTACTAAAGACGGTATCGCGAACTCCCAGGACGTCGTCGGTAACAGCTCTTCACGCGCTGCTCGTTCGTCTATGTATGCTGAAAGCAGCGCCTGTTGTAATCCAACTCGAACATCGTAAAAACGATGTTACCTTTTTTTGAAATAGACAAATTTATGTTTTATTTTTCGAAAAGGTCTTAAGCTTGTTAGGAACCTATGCTCGACCGAAGTCTGAACTGCCCTGTAATTGTTATCAAAACGTATAGATTTGTGTAAAATATAAATACAAAGATACACCATAAAAAACATTTTAATTATGTGTAGTAATGGTGAAAGTTTAAATTTTCGTTAACGGAAGTTAAACTATATGTTGTGCGTAATATTCTTTCTGTTATTCTCTTTCACCTTTTACAATTTTCTATAACAGTTTTGTCAAGTAGAATATTTCCTTATAGCTAAAATTTACTTCTCGCGAATGAGTTGTTCGATACCCTACTAATGAAAAGAATGTCACTCAAACATTGTATGAGTACGACAACAGTTTGCTTTTTTTCACGATAAATAGTTTTCTTATATTTAAATTAATGAATTTACATTTTTGCAAGTTTTCGTAGTCACTGGAAACGTAAACTTTCACATTTTAGACTAATAATTACAAATACGTATCTTTTAGGTTTATAAATCCACTGAACTGAAATTTTTATCGAAACCTATTGATATAGATATGACTTTTCTACTTACAAAGTGGAAATTATAAAAAATGGAATAATATATTTTTTATGTATAATTATTAACCATGGACATTCTCCGCCGTGTGGAAGCTCGCCAACTTTACAATTTGAAATTGCTATTAAATTACTAGATTTTAAATGATTGATAAATTTATGTCAAATATTTCTATAGAAAAAGTTCCATTGGACGCCAAACGGCTGAATATTCTAGAGGATGCAATGCTAAAATACGCGTGTGAAACTAC